>JAODKK010000025.1:12139199-12154150 GCA_026774405.1 Petrocephalus microphthalmus
TGTGTTAATATAATACAGGCAAAATGCAGCTCTTGTCCCAGTAGCTGACCTCTGACTTTGATACAAACTAATGGTGAGAGTTCAGTTTAGGATTTCTGTTATCCATTCATTACAATATGAATTTAGTTTTTTCTTGTCTGTGGAAAGAACCTCCTGAAATGCCTGCTTCAATTTTAGCGGAAGTAAAATGCGAGGGAGAGTGATTTCGTGTGCGGTGGAGAAGCTGTGTGGTGGAGATGTCACTAGTGGCCTCCATCCCGACTCCGTGGCTGTCCGATAAGAAGAACATAAGAACTATACAAACGAGAGGAGGTCATTCGGCCCATCAAGCTCACTTGGGGAGAACTTAATAGCTCAGAGTTGTTAAAATCTTATCTAGCTCTGATTTAAAGGAACCCAAGGATTTAGCTTGCACTACACTAACAGGAAGACTATTCCATACTCTAACTACACGCTGTGTAAAGAAGTGCTTCCTTAAATCCAGTTTGAAATGTTCTCCCGCTAATTTCCACCTATGGCCACGAGTTCTTGATAAGAACATGAAAGTCAGATGTGCTGCTTCGCCTGCCGCAGTCGTTCCCTGAAACACCTGCTGGAGTCCATGGAAGTGTGAGGAAGTGTGGAAGGGTAAGGCTACACTGTCCTGTGACACTTTTACACATTGGGGGCTACTTTGTGCACAGCGCAGTAGAATACATTGCACAGGTCATGGCTAGCAGATGTCGAGCTGTGTCTGAAGCAGGCAAAAATGAAATGGAACACAGTCACCCACACAGTCACTCAGAGCACCAGCAGCACACTAGCTCATACATTTTGGGTTGTTAACCCAAACGTTGTGGACTTTGCCTGACCCTCGTCATTTTCAGGGAAACATTAGTGGTATGAAACCTGCCAATAACATCAGTATTTACCCCTACGACTATGACAAAACAAAAAGAACACTCAAGAGCAGATCCTTTCTGTAATTGACCTTTTGAGAATCAAAGCTGATGCACCTGTAGCTGTTTAGCAGCTTGTTAGGGAGAGAGAGTGTGCCACCAGATCACCAGTCCCTTTAACTGCCGGAACTCCTCAAATAAGGGCTTTAAGGCCTTCGGACAAGCGGTCTGCGAGAAGTAGCGGGACCTGGCCTGACAGCAAGCGAGCCTGATCCGCGTCCGACCCTCCCCCAGGGAGAGATTTCAAACCCGGTGAGACGAGTGGCTTTGTCTACGGTCGGCCCAGCGCCGGGGCCGACGGGAGACATTCTGGCTGGTTGGCGCTCAGCCAAAACGATGGCGGAAATGGAAGACAAAAACCCAAAGAGCAAATTCAGTAAAGTAGCGAACAAGCACCTGCTGGGCGTTGGCTTGCGCGCGTGCGAGTGAGTGTGCGTGGTGCTGGCAGGGAGGAGCGGTCACGCTGGCAGCGATCTGTGTGACGGCAGGGCCGGAGCAGAACCGCCAGGCGGTGCGCCGCCACCGAGCGCCTCGCTCTGGCCGGGTCCGCGGCACCGCGGCCCGCCGTCCCATTCCAAAACTGGGCTTTGTATGACGGCTGCACCTGCCCCTCCAGTCTCAGGGCCTTTGGAGGTCCCTCTGCATGTTACATGTATGTCACGTGTGTAGCTTTGCCCTTCAGTCGCCGGTCACGGAGGGCATCTGCTAGCACAGCTCCCCTTTTCGCGGGCAGTCGGCTGGAACCCAAGGCTTCCCGTCTCCTTCGGCCGCAGCCTCACAGCACGGCCCCGTGCGGAGCAGCACACCTGCTTATTGTGCGCACGGCGCATGGTTAATGTGTCCGCGTCCGTCTCCCGCCACAGAGACCTTCCAGTTGGGGGAGCACCTGGAAAAGTGACCTTTCGCTTTGCGGAGGTGCCCGGGTAGACAGAATGACGGCATGGAGACGGGGTCAGTGGAAGGTGTCTGGATGGCTGCGGCGCGGAGAAATATTCCTGTTCCGCGAAACGTTATCGGCGCCTGTCTGTTTCACCTGGAACAGAGTCAGAATTTTGTAGCTGTTTAACGCAGCAATCCACTCTCACACTGTGTGGCATCTGGCAGAGTTTCACACAGCAAACAAATATAAGCCAGTTATCAGCAGAAGCAACCTCTGTTAATGGCACAAAATCTCACTTTTTGGCTGAATTTTTCTGCATAAGTTTGCATACATAACAGTGATGAACACAAAGTAAGATACTGGCTAGAGTCGCCAATGTGTTAATTGTTTTCAGTGTTTTTCCATAAGATCATCTTCTTGCTGCTGTATCTTATAGTTTTAGATCTGTGCTTACTCATAAATTAAATTTAATTAACATTTGGTAATTTAGCCAATACGAGCCATCGTGAGGGTCTACATAACAAATTGTTCTAACACCTGTGACTAAACATTAGTAGCATTTAGTGATTTGACTGAATTGTAATGATTTGTCATTAGGAAATATATCTTCCAAAAAGAAGCATATTGAACCATTCGATGTAAACATGGCTTCGAGAAACTGCTGCAGCCGTCATCAGTCAGACAGGATGGAGATTCATTCTTACACTGATATGGTCTAAGTAGATGCCAGTCTTCCTTTTCTTGGACATTATTTCCAAGTAAATGTATTCAAGCTGGCTGCTTGTCCCTGTTTGTCAGAGGAAAGATGAGTCTGAGTCACATCAGCCTTTCAGCAGGCATGTTGTTCTCACTTTAACCTGTTTCCCCACTCGCGTAGTTTACAAGCAAAGAGACCCAGACAGATGGAATCAGCAACAAACCAAAACCCATATGGACACATTGAAACATCTAGGTCTCTCAAACAGAGGTCTTGCCACAAGTACATTTACGCATTAACTTCTTGGGGGGGGGCAAATGCATGTTAGTTTTAATTCTTTTATTTTATAAAATGTTCAAAGGTGAAGCAGGGTTGATTCATGTAGGCTTTGGTCAAAGGCGGCATGGAAACCTCGGTATGGCAGACAGACGACACTTTTAATGGTCACCGCATGAGAGGTGTGAAATCACTCAGCCTCGTCTGTGCGTCGCGCTGGAGAGAAATAGATTCTCGGATTATGAAATGACTGGTTAGGTTGGGGTTTCACGGAAGTCTTCATTGTTCTGAAGATAACAGCAGAAATATCTGCTCAGGTTGGAATGACGAGGCATACCTCTTTGCACATGTACTCATCTGCCAAAGGAGTATGAGGTTTAGCTAAATGTTGCCTAATATACTGATTTTTGTGTGTTGTCTTGTTTGGCTCAGGTGAAGCAAACTAAAAAACAGTGCTGCATAACACTGATTCTGAAGACCATGTTCCTGCATTATAAAAATGGGTTGTGGCAGCAAGCATTTTTGTTTTCCCACAATGGAAGTTGGTCTGATCATTTACTTCCCCTGTTTGAAGGACAGTGGCACTGGAATCCACACTCCATAAGAGCAGTAGCACTGCGGCTGGTGTTAACCAGCCTTTATTCCCTTGCCAGTCTTGCCCTCCGCATGGCTGAACACAGCCTCGTGTTAGGTGTCCCCTTTCAGGAGTGACCTGCCCACTGCAAAGGCAAGGCCGTAGAAAATGGGTCACTGGCAGTTTCTTCACCGCCTGCTGTCACCAACAACAATGACAGAGCAGCTTTTTCACTCAGCTGGTAAGAATTAGGATTTTAAATTGTGTGCTGTGCTGTAATTCCTTGGCTGTTAATTGCCTTGGTTTTTTTTTTTTTTTTTAAATGCTTTTACATTTCTCACTGTAAAAGTTTCATGTGTCTGGGCCCTCCAGTCCTGACTCTCCCTCCCTTCTGTGCGTCTGTCCTTACAGTCTATCAACTTAATTTGGCTATTTCGAGAGGCATTTTGTGGACGGTTTTAACGAAACATGGGAGTAGCCGTTTCCCCACCGCTTGCTTGAGGGTAAAATTCAGGCTTTGAGCAGGTTTTGGCCAAAGCAATCCAGAATTGAACTGCCCCCCCCACCCCACTCCATTAGCCAGCCTCTGAGTTTGTTACCCTAAATTTAAATCTCTAGCGTTTTTTCCTCCTGTAATCATTTACATTCCTAAACCTGCACTTTTCAGATAGATTGTGTCTCATTCTAATTTTAATATCACTGTTATTTCCCATGGCACCTTTTGTTTTATTATATATGATGAATATTCGCCTCCCCCATTTCCTACTGCCCCTTTAATCCTCACACTCACGCCATGCTTATGAGCCGAAATATTTTATCAGGTGGAAGCTACCGTCAAAGTTATCATTTTAATCTCATTTCAATAAAAAAAATAATCTCTCTTCTTCTCGGCTTGACAGCAGCTAATGGTTTTTTGTTATCGTAAACAAAACTTTGAGGACTTAAACTATGTAAAAAAAAAAAATGAAGCAAGCTGGATGTTTCTCGTCTTGTGTGTAACGGGTATGAGGAGAGAACCCCGGTAGTTCATGAGAGACCTAGATAGTAAGTGATAGACGTTCGGATGTGTCTCAGATCTGGAAAGCAGGTGAAACTGGATCTGAGATTCTTGTCAACAGACGTGAAGACCAAAGTGCAGGATATTTTCCAAAGGTGAGCAGTACGGGAAGGGGATACCTCACACATAATGTGCAAATAACTGTGTTCTAGGGTGTGGAAGAGACTGAAAGACTGAAATGACAGAAAAGATGAAGCATAAATCATGCAATTCAATTGGAAGATAATGCCTAAATAATTCAAATGATCCACTCTATGAAGGAAGTGGGATGCTGTCTGCACAGAATGACACTGGACCTGCTAATGTTCCATTAAACCCAATCTCTGAGTTCCTTTAAGTCCCTTTCGCACCATTTTCAGTTCTGTACACATGCTGTGTTTAATTATTTTTAATGCTCAGCCCCTGCTCTGGGGTATTAAATGCACTTTCAAGTAGTTACATTAAATGTTTTATACACAATGTCACACCACAAACTGCTATTAAACCACAAAATCTGACCCCTTCACAAGGCGAGGAAAACACGGTCTCCATGAAGGTTTTTCTAGTAGTGTTTTTGAGCCTAGCTTGGTAGTGTTCACAGCAGAATGTTATTGCTGTATTTTAATACTTAAACAATGTCATTAAAGTTTGACTGGTGCTATGTATCTGGGTAGGAAGTGTATATTTGGTCAGACAAAAAACTGACATTAGAACGTATGCAAATGTACAGTAACACAATAAAAAAGAACAAGAATCTCTGTTCTCCAAATATTTGCTGATATCTTGTTGGATGGCTCGATGAACTCCGCTATGGTTCCCAAACTTCTCCTCAAGGGCACCTCAGACATTCCAGGTATACATTTAATTTTAATAAATCAGTTTAATTATTTAAATAACCTGAAAATGTATTGATTAGCCAAACAAAGTGTGCTTGTGGTAGGATCAGAACATGCATGGATGTATTGGATGGTTGCTACAAATACTTGCTACTTGGAGAGATTTTGAAATGACTAAGCTGACACACTGACAGACATAATATCATAGTTTTACACCTAGATGACAATCATTTAAACATTACTTTCTTTGCCAGCCTAAGACGTTTGCGCAGTTCAGTATACTGGTACCTATGTACTGATAGCTTAGTGTGTAGCTTGCAGGTTTAGTGTCATGTTATTTTTCCATCTGCCCAGGATTACGTAATGACCCGCCTTATATTTGTATTTTCTAAAAGCAGTATGTTAGCAGAGTGAGCACTGAAATATTTTGCGGCTGGCAGTGTCTGTTTCTCCCACCTCCTCCCTTCTCCGCGTTAAATGATGAAGGTTGATACCACCGACAGCAAAAGGATGGCATTTTTAATTTAACACACTCGAGAGGATCTCTAGCCCTTGAACCCGACGCCGGGTTTCCCGACGCGGCCCAAACGTGGAACGACATCTTGGGCCACTCTGGATGTTTCTCTTCTCATTATTAGCTGGCTCGGCGCTTCATCACTTTGCAGAAATTCCTATCTGCCGAACATAAGGGAAGGAAACGGCGGGGAATCAATCTTGTGTGCTTGGGCAGATAAACAGGAGACACAATCGGGGAGAGGAGGCAGACGAGAGGGTCTCGTCCTGCCCATGATGGATGGCTGGAGTAAAAGTGTCAGAATGGTATTATGTAAATGACAGAGGCATGCGAGCTTCGCCTTGATGATTATAGGAGATGTGAGTGATGCTTGTGGTCCCCAGATACTCCAAAGGCCTTGTTATTTCACTTCCCCATGACCAGCCCTCGAGTGTGACCTCAGCCCTTCTGGGGGGAGGGGACCGGGGACACAACCTGAGGAAGCGTCTGTTTTATGTACCGAGCGAACGGCGTGCCAGGCCGGATCACCTCACGGGCATTGGGAACACCCGGGGAGAAGCAGCTCCTCATTGCTCTCCATCCCAGGCAAATCAGCCTCCTGACAGCCAGACCCGAGGGGGAAATGTCTGTTTCCACCCGTACCCTGTAGGTATTTGCATAAAACCGAAATACCTTTATTAAAAAAAAAATAAGAAATGTCCTCAGCCGAAATAACGTGCTGGTGTGTAAGTCCCGCTTTCCTTCCCTGTATTGTACTGATCCTGAGCTCCCAGAACACCTTATCATCAGATTACTTGCTTAGCATATATAATATATATAGTGTTTATACGCTTATCATAAAACCTGGATTTTCCAAGACATGAGGTTGGCAGCACAGTCCATGTTTCCCCAAAAAGAGCTTTATAAATGCACAAACAACATAATATTTGTGCTTCTGGTGGGTTTGCGTCTTTGCCTCGGATTAGACAGCAGTCGTAGTCGCTCTGGGAGCCAAGGCCATATGGTTTTTACCTCCAGTCCAGGCTCCCCTGCATTTCTTGGGCTTCTCATAGCTAGGAGAGGCCAGCAGAAGGTTTTGAGCTCCAACTGAGGGTAGCAGTTTGGCCTGGAAAGAAGGAATGATTGAGCGCTCGCGTGGCGGTCCTGAGTGAATGGAGTGGCTTAACAGGATTACCCGATTCACAAAAGGTCATGGTCCTATGTGGTAGTTTTTGTATTGCACTTGTGAACATGCAGTGTAGAGTCTTAGAAGGAGACGTTGATGCGCTTTTCCTGAAATTTGAGGTTTAATTTGTTACACGTTTGTGCGATTATAATCTTGCCTTTATTTTTTATTCTTTGATAGCTCGTATTTCATAATCCGTCAAATAAAGTATATAGCGTACCATTATGATGCTCTTATAATTAGTATTCTGTAAAATTGTCTGTAGTAACCTAATGTAAAATTCAATTCATTCGGTGCCCGGATCTGGGATCAGAAGCTTTGAAATGTGGAGAAGCTTAATGGCTAATCTTCTATAGTGCGTTCTAGCAGTGAAAAGCCCAAGAGGTGCTGACTGTTAGTGATTCGACTGCTGAAGGTTGTGTGGAACACTCCAGTGTTACTGGTTTCTGAAAGGGTGCCTCCTTCTTTGATGCCCTGCGATGAATAAAAGGAGAGCAAAGCGTGCGTAAGAGGAAAAGCTGAGCATCTTTGTGGATGCATGAATGCGGCGTTCCGCTCTGCTGTTTCTGAGTCGCCGAATTGGTTATTTTTCTAAAGGGATGCCATCCAAGTATCGCGGTAAATCTGCGCTAATTTCACCTTGCGTTTTTTTTTTCAGCCAAACAGTGCATATGAATCAGGCATCGTTCCTGCCCAGCATCCTGGCACGCTTCTCAATAGTATCGCTGTGGCAGAGACTCTGTGATCCCACTGGCATTTATCAATCTACCGTAGAAACCAGTGCAGGTCCGAGTGCAGAAATCTTGCAGCGTTGTTCACGTGTGACTCAGGAAACGATTGTATCTCGCCAATCACAACATGCGAATGATCGGGCATTGGTGAACGTGGCGGCTGAAGGCGATCGTCGGTCAAATGTCACGCCCCTGTTTATTCTCACTTTAGATGCATCGCCCCTAGAGTTTACGACATAGAGAACCGAAATACGGCAAAGAGAAACTTTTCCGACTTGGAAACGAACACATTAATGTCTCAAGTTCAGTTGGACCAATTGGTTCTATTTGGCAGCCTTAAGAGAGACGTTAAAGGAAGCCAAAAAAACAAAGGTTTGGAAACAAATTACTCTTGCAGTCAACGGCGTTGCCACTGTCAACAGAATGCCAGCTGAGGTTTGAATATTTTATTTATACGTCTGTGTTATGTAACATAGTTATATACTATATATGGTGGTAATGATACCCCATTGCAATTCTTTACATTTAGGTGAATAAATAATGGTCAAACCTCAGTCTCGCCACCAACAAGCGTGTTGTGGCCTTTAAGTGCAGCACCAGGCTGAGTGGAGGTGGCCCGCTAGACCCGAGCCTTGCATTGACCCAGACCGAGCTGTGCGTGGCGACGCTTATCGGGTCTGCCTCAGTTACAGGCATCACAGGAGGCAGGGGAGACACAGATGCACAGTCAGAAGATGGTACGTAGCCTAGAGGTAGTATTTTTGTACCCGATAAATTAGTTTGTACCTGATAAATTAGAGTTTATTTCTCTTATTTTAGATGAAGCTGAGCCAGGTAGTAGTGGTGTTCCACCTTTGGCTAGACAAACCAGTCTAGAGCCAGCCCCACAGAGCCAGTTAGCTGCGGGTTGTGAGAGAGAGCAAGTGACACCCCCATCCCCCGTGCTGGCACACCACGACCGTGGGTTCTGCTGGGACAGCAGAGCTCCGAGAAAAACTACCCGGAATGTGCCAGTTAATGGTAGAGAGAAATCGTTCACTACTAGCAATCAACGGCACATTAGAAGAAATCAGCGAAAAACTGATAAGTACAATTTAAATAAACCTTATCCATTGCCCGTTTCCAGTTTTGAGTCGCCTACTTGTCTTGTAACACTGTACATTTTAGAAGTGATGAATGAGGTCCTGTCTCCTTTGTATCACTCCCAGGTGGGCCTGTGTTGGCCACGGCTCTCTGGGCATAGGTTCATCTGGCTGCATTGGAACATCGCAAGGCGCCCTGTTATCCTGCGCAATGTTGTGAAGAACCCCACCGGCCAAAACTGTCACAAACGCTCTCCAGCGAGTACAGTAAAGTTCCCCTGGCCGATCCTAGACGGCGCCATCAGCCCGTAAGCAATCCGGTGCACCGCTCCGCCTTCGCCCGTGCGCATATGTGCACAATGTAGGGCCTGCACTCGGCAAAAAAGGGGACAACCTTTGTCACCTAGTACATGAATCACACCAAATATTTATACAGTAGTAATTTAATGCAGTAGTTACTCACCAAGGAGTTGACTGCAGCCTTGCAATGTGCTTCCCTGTAGCTGTGTCCCTGCACTTCATTTTTGGAAAATGAAGGAGTTGTGCGTTCCTCGTCGTTCTACTAATTTTGGGCTGTGATATGCTGGACCTGTCCCCAATCTCCCGCTAAAAGGTTAAGAACAGTGCTTCACGGAATGGGTTTCCATGGCCAAACAGCTGCATCCAAGCCTTTTAGCACCAAGTGCAATGCAAAGCACTGGATGCAGTGTTGTAAAGCACACTGCCACTGGACTGTAGTGCAGTTTAGACGTGTCCTCTGGAGTGATGAATAGGTCTAAGTTTGCCAGTTGCCAGGAGAACAGTACTAGCCTGACTGCACCGTGCCAAGTGTAAAGTTTGGTGGAGGGGGGATTATGGGGTTGTTATGCAGGGATTATGTGGGGTTGTTTTTCAGGGGTTGGGCTTGGCCCCTTAGTTCCAGTTAAAGGAACTCTTAATGCTGCAGCATACAAAGCCATATTGGACAATTTCATGCTCCCAACTTTGTGGGAACATTTTGGGGATGACCCCTTCCCGTTCCAACATGACTGTGCACCAGTGCACAAAGCTCACAAATGCTCTCCTGGAAGAATAGTAAAAATTCCCATAAACACTCCTAAACCGTATGCAAATCCTTCCCAGAAGAGTTGAAGCTGTTATTGCTGCAAAGGGTGGGCCAACTCCATATTAAAGCTTATGTATTAAGAATGGGATGTCATTAAAATTCATGTGTGTGTAATGGCAGGTGTCCCAATACTTTTGGCAATATAGTGTATTTTCATGTCCGATTACATGATAAATTTCCAGTAGATTTGCTGTGCTGCATGCCAGACCGTGATGAATCGAAAGCATACATGGGGTGAGACTTAACGTGAAATTGGACCATAGACTCCGCTCATGATCACAAAGAAAAATGCCAAACTTTGCTTGGAAATGATCACTCTCCCAGTTTTGCCGTACATTCATTTCATAAATGAGGGTCACTGCCTCTGATAGATGCACTCTGTTCTAGTGGCCCTGGAAACTCGGTCATGTGGAGGTAGTTTTTCCTGAATAACTCCTGCTCCACAGAACCTTATGAGAGCATCATCCAGGAGGAAGGACATGCCTGATGACCGGGAGGACGGGCTGGTGCTCTGCCGGCCTGCCGGACAGCATTATAGTTCAGTGAACATCCTGACTTCAGTGGTGTTCAGCCCAGTGGGGAGCACCAGGTTACAAATGTGGGAAAGCTTGAGATATGGAAGTCACAACACAGGACTTCTGCTGACTCAGCTAAAGTACCCAAAATCTTTCCCTTGCTTTCTGCTTCTGTTTAGAGCTTCCCCAAAGGCCTGGTGAGAGGCCCAAGTGGGCTTAGTCCCTGTACGGTACCTGTGATCGGCAGATTTCCATTTTGACCCCTGACCTCAGCAAAATAGTAACAAGTCCATTGAGGGAGGCCCATAACCCCCAGCCCAGGGCCGGGCCCACATTGGCTGACCCTCCTGTGCTGTGACCCCCCAAGCTGTGGAGAGCAGGATGGGGTCGACCAAGCGAAGAATTGCAAGGTACCCGTCCTCCTACATGTGCATATGCCAAATAAAGGATTTTTATTAAATGCTGCTTGTTCTGTTGTCAGGTTGATCAGAATGAGGACCAGCCAGTCCACCACAAAAGCCTGTTCACACGGGGAGATGTCATCTCCATGCAGACCCTGCTGGAATATTGTTCCTGGTTGGTTACGCTGTTCATTATAGATTGTTTTTGCTGCTCATTTATTGTTCATCACACTTACGCACCAGCAGTCCTGCTTTTACGTTCAGCTTTGCTGCGATCGGCTTTGCTTTGAATCTTTTTTCTTCCCCAGTTCCCCAGTTATTTTCAGCCCTATTATAACGTTTATTATAAAGCTGTGTTTTCAGATTGCAAGTCTTGCTGAGCTGGGTTCCTAAACAGATCAAAATGAACAGAGACAAACAGCTGGTGATGTAACGGAGCATGTCACTGTATCCAGTGCATACCTGCACTGGGATTGCACGTTTCCACAGTCATAGACACAGGCAGGTTGACGGTACTCTTGGGTAAATGTTTAAGGAATGCTACTCCACTACACTTTTAGGAGGCTCTGAGTTACTGCGGACTGTATGTAAATAGCACGAGGTCGAAGCATTTCAAAAGTAGATCGGAAGAGCATGTCGTAATGATTCTGTTGATCTCTCCTGCCTAATGAACAGTGCCTGTGCGTAGGACCACTGACGGGGAACCGCCACCGGGGGCAGACATTGTCAGCTTCAAAGCAGTGAGTAAGTGGTGGGTTATGATGTTACTATAATATAATCTCGGCACCTATTGAACCTCTCAGATGTCATTCTCTCCGGGTTTGTCCGCGAGGGATAAAAAGGCTCAGATTCAAGTGAAGTTACATTGTAAAGTCTTATAGAAGGTAATAATGTTGGAGCTGTATCATTTCCCTTTGATTGTTCTCCCCTACACAACCGCTCCGGTCCTGATGGTGGAGTCCGGTCATACCCAGGACTCTAATAAGCCCTTCTGTACAGCCCAGCTTTGCCCTTCCGTGTTAACACACTGTGAACTGAGCACATGTGACAAAGTCAATCCATCACTGTGGCCGCGTCGCAAAGAGGGACAGAGGAGCTAACAGAAATTGATGACATCCCTGCTGGAATTTTACACCATTTCGGCCGGAGCTGCGATTGAAACAGACAGAGATTTATAGTCGCGCCGCCACTGCTCCACGCGATTGCACTTCTACCGTGTGCACATAGTTTGCATATTCATCCGAAAGCCTGTCAAAAGCTCTCCGATGCCTCTGACTGACACCCAAATTCAACCAATGAGGAGAGGGCCTCGTGGACCCACCCCACACGGCTGCTAATGATCTGTTAAGTGTGCGGTTTTTGATGCGCTGCGGTATTGAGGGCGTTTGCAGTCGGTTCTACATGTCAGGGCCAATTAGAACAGTTATGTCACACTGATGAGACACTTTTTCTTAAGGTGGTGCTTTCCAAGAGAACAGTCAGCCTTAAGTTATTACTCCGTTTCAGATAGCCCATGGCTTTCTAAAGTAGCTGGCTTGTTGATTTCTGTTGGTTATACATCCATATTTTAATCTGTTCCTTCTCTTTGTCCGTCTCCGCTTACGTCACACATCTTCGATCATACCGTGACGGTTTTAGAGCTACTTATGGAAAATGTAAATGTAGACGTAATAAAATAGACATTACGGCGCAGAAAGAAATGTTCCTTGTGACTGATGCCATTTTAAGTTGCATAGTAGTTAGTGTGACAGAAATTGATTATTATAATATAAATAAGATGAATATCATCGGTGTCCAGTGAAAAACGCATATCTCCAAAAATCCATTATTTCAGGAGAATGAAAAAATGCATTTTCTCTGAAACTACTTTAAACCTAAGCCTAAAACAACACAATGAGATACCTTTGGCTCATAAATAGAATCCCATCATTACTCAGCCATCAGTGAATGGTTTAATGTTTTAATTGGTCGTACATGGATTGTGGTCAGTGAAGCAAATATGCCAGTATCAATATAAATATCATAATCAATAATAGATACACACTAATCTTTGACAATTTCACAATTAACAATGATTATTGTTAGCTAGCTATCTGGCTATCAACATTAAGTTGTTAATATTAGTCACATAAAGTAATCCATACAAATGACCTTCATGAATGCAAATGTTAACTAGCGCATACTTAAATGCTAGTTAACTTCATAAAACATCTTTTTATTAGTCAATAAGATGGCACATGCTATCAGTAGTCTGAGGAGAAGGGCTGTATTCTCACTATAGTAAAAAGTTACAATTGCCAAAAATCAGACAAACACGATTTCCATCTGACAGAGAATTTATTTAATCTAAAACCACCCACAACAAACATTTTGACTGGAATTCAGAAGTATAAATGCATAAAAGAGGGGAACAGAACAGGAGCATGTTTTCCTTAGATTGTGAATGAATCCAGGTCATATTCAGCAGATCCTTACGGGCCATTCCGCCAAATCGGTGCCATTTTTGTCCTCAGGACATTATGTGTATAAATATGCATGAAGAGTAGTTTATTAATGCATGTTATTATCAAGCAAAGTGTCATCCACATTGTCCCCATTGCAAATTTAAAATACATAATGTAAAATGTTAATAAAACTACCTAGAACACTGAAAAAATTAGTTTGTCACCCTGCTCACATGCTACACTTCACCATGAAATATAATGACTAAAAACCTTGTAATTTTTCTTTTTTTGGTATTTTTGTGTAACAGTATTTCCCAATTATGCTTTAAATACATGTTCCTTATAGTAAATCAATGATATTTTCATTAAAATACACTTTTTAGTTTAGTTCACTCAGCCCTGTTACCCTAATATATGCAACCCTCACAAATTTCATACATTCCACATGTGGCAGATTCGGCTGGAAATTGCATCATCTTAGTGCCCTTAGAACACAGGAAAACCAAACGTAAGTCCCCACACTTTCTTTTTCATACAGATCCTTTTCCGAAAAAGTTGGGATGCTGTGTAAGACCTGAACTTAATAGAAAGACAACATATGAAATGCTGACACTGAGGAATTTTGTTGTTTTATGACAAATTGATGTGAAAAGTACGTTTCAAAAAAGTTAGGACATACTATTTTTATTTACACTTTACACAGCATCACAACTTGATGGTACGTACTTGACTCCGCACTTGCATTTGATGAGTATAGTATAGTATAGAGTATATTATAGAGTATACCATACTATACGCTATAGTAAGTATAGAGTAGCACTAGCTGTGGATAGATGGTAAACATATTTTGCATCTTATAGTTATGCCTTGCCTCTCTTTTATCCATCATATATGATCTGTCAAGTTATAATGGACTATTTGCAAAATACCTGTCACACTGCTATAGGGCAGTAAGCCAGGTTGATATGCTGGTTCAAATTTGAACACATCCCCTTGAACTGCTTTGGTGTTTCAGATGAACAGGAGGAATGTTATTGTAAACTTACTGTCATTGAAATTAAGGCCTTTGTACTCCTGGAAGCAATGCTTTAGAGGTTCATTATTAATATTCACTGAGCAGATGAACCCTTAGCATGTAGCTTCATCCCCTTTCACTACTCTCCTAGCCATTATAGACAGGAGGCCGATCATCGCGTCTACATCCTATGCAATTTGTTTTGGCCTGCCTTTGTGCTTCTATTGGCTGTTGCCTAGCAACCTGTCAGTCTCTCAGACATTTCCCCTGATAAATTAGCTGGGTTGTTACTATGCCAACAGAATTGCCTTAATTAAAGAGATTCAGATCTAATCTGGTTTGTGAGAGGTATTCCATCCCAGGCAGACAGGCCAAATGGGCAGAGGTAGCAATGTAAATGGTGACCCTGGATGCTGTGGAGAGAGATGCAGACGGTGACCTGGACTCTGTGGAGAGAGATGCAGACAGTGACCTGGACTGTGTGGAGAGAGATGCAGACGGTGACCTAGACTGTGTGGAGAGAGATGCAGACGGTGACCTGGACTGTGTGGAGAGAGATGCAGACGGTGACCTGGACTGTGTGGAGAGAGATGCAGATGGTGACCTGGACTCTGTGGAGAGAGATGCAGACGGTGACCTGGACTGTGTGGAGAGAGATGCAGACGGTGACCTGGACTGTGTGGAGAGAGATGCAGACAGTGACCTGGACTGTGTGGAGAGAGATGCAGACAGTGACCTGGAC
>JAODKK010000025.1:12158493-12174495 GCA_026774405.1 Petrocephalus microphthalmus
AGCTTTATAATAATTGTTCTGCCCTGAAAGCTCAGTGGAATTTAATTTCTTTACATAAATGTATGAAATAGAAAAGGAAATTAAAGATATCATTGCTGTCAGGGCATTATCACAGCCTCACTTAACCTGCCAATCAGTACAATGAAATATTTATATTCCCTGTTTTTGGGGTAAGGGGATGGTCTTTTCCAAGTGATTTTTGAGTTAATAATATGAGTTATTATTTTCTGTTGCACGATGGGTGTGCTCTCTAACTCCGAGACATGGATATGCCCCAGTTCCCCAGAACTGGAGAGATCACTGTGTTTCTTAAAGGGGCCGTCATTTTAAATGGACAGCCTTTGTAAAGAGAGAGGGGAATCAGCGCCCCTGCAGTGGACAGCATAAGTGGGTCGTCTTAAATGGCGTCTCCTCGACACCTTGCTCGTGGACAGTGCCGTTTAATGGTCCCAAACCCACATCTACGCAAAGCTGTCGGTCATTAGTAATCATTATTATTTGAATGTAACCATAATTTCTGCTATCAGAAGTGACAAAAACCATTTTGTAGTGTTAAGTGATTGAGATGGTTATTTTTTTCTTTACAGACTCTCAATGTGTGGGGGAAAAGGTCATGATGATTTATTACTTGAGTCAATCAGTTAGGCTTTTGGATTAAGAGCAAAATCCTAATTTTCTAAGCAATGACCATGGTGAACCACAGGTAGGGCTGCTAGCAGTAGTCTACATACTCAGGAAGGCACCTCCCAGAGTATGACATGGTCCAGTCTATAATCTTCCCAATTAATAATTAAATTCGCTTTTTCCTTTTTTGTGTAAAGTGCAGACTTTCCCACAGCTGATACCACTATGAAACTGTGCAGTGCCTGCATCATTAACATGCTGTCAGCTTACATAACATGCTGTCATGTTAGTGCAATTAAAACCATATTTACAACCTTAGTAGCATATGGATGGTAGTCTGCAGAGTAAGGAAAAATAATCTCGACTTTTCGAATGACTGCGAGCTTCGCTGTGTTGTCCTTGTCTTTGCTTTCGTAGCCCGCGCGAGGTGTCCCTCGGATCGCCGTCCTCGGTTAGTGACACAGCGATGGCCGAGTTCTGTCAGCGATGCGTGGGCTCTGCGCTGACCTTGTTACTCAAACCCAGTACTCACCGAGATTATCCAGCTGCTCCAGCTCCACACACAACGATGTCGACATTCATAGATGTGGCAAGTATTAGTACATAGAAATAAAAAGATTTCATTTCATTTCAGTTCAATTCATTTCAGTTTTTTTTTTTTCCAAAATGTGTATGGTATTTGGAATTGTGTAATTTGACTTAATTAATTGAAAATCAGTCGTACATCACTATGTGGGACTATGTGATATCCAGAGTGTAAATCTTGCATTAAACTTAAGCATAAAAGTAGATTATTTACTGTTTTTATTTATTTTGTCATTAAGTCAGTTTTAACTATGCAATAGAAGAATAAAATGAATCAGCGCCTTCCTAGAGGATGACAAGTTGTGGTTCCACAGTACTGCCTCCGAAATGGGACCTAACCAAAGCCTTTGCTGGATGTCAGGCTACTGCAGGCAAATGGCTGGTGCCCTTACAGTATAAGGAAAACACCAAATCACCAAATATGGTAAGCAGCTGTTCCCCTGGGTTAAATCCGGCGCCCCTACAACATGGATGGAGCCTGTCATTGACACCCAAGCCTCGTTAATTAAAGCCTTGGTAAGACCCACAGCCTGTGAGAGCTTCAGAGGAGCTGACAGCGGTTGCTGGTAAAGATATGTAAGTGGCTGAATTCCAGCAGAAGTGACAAATGAACCGTCTCTCCCCTTCCACAGAAGTGCATCTCAGAACCCTCAGGACACAGTGTCACGACACCTGCGCGCCCCGCATTGCGGCTGCCGGCTGTCCTGGAGCGGGCACCCAGCGCCCCACCGGGGGCCTTTCCCCTGACGCCTTTCGTAAGACGAGCCGCGCCTGACTGCCGACGGTGTAATGAGCAGTCACTGGGTGAACCACACTTCTCGTGTCATTCCATTTAATGCAGACAAAATGCATCCCTTTGTTAAGGACCTTCATATGAACCGGGCGCCTGCCAGGTAGAGGGGCCCAGCTGCCTGTTAGAGAGGAAGGCCTTGGCCAAAGTTGGATTCGCGTCGGATGGCAGCCAGACACGGGGTCCAGGTCGTTACATCAGAGCCTCACCCCTGCCACTCCAAGGCGAGTCTCCCTCTGCCGCTCTGGGGAGGACCGTTGGCTACATACAGTATCTCTCAACTCCTTCTTGCATTTAATACTGATATTAGGGCTTTTTACAGTGTATGTGTTCTCGCCATACTGCTTTTTAAAACCAAGTTATCTTGGCACATTTGCATTTATATTTATTTAAATGTACATGCACGCATCCATACTGGTTCCGATATAGGATAAATGTATTTGAATTGTGAGTCATATATCTTTATATATATATATATATATATATATATGTATGTATATATGCCATCAGTTCTGTAGCAGTTTAACTGAGAAAATGGTGGCTGCCTTATTCATGTCTCAATGTCTCAGCCAAATTTAAGAAACTAGTGTGATACTGCAACTGTGATTTGTTTATTTGAGCCACTTCATATTTTGGGGTCAGAATTTAAGTAGTAAGGATTTTTTTCTACAAATGGTTCCCACAACTCAGAACTGGTTATCAGAGTGTTGATGGGTTTTTTTTTTGTGGTTTTACATCGACATGTCAGTCTGCTTGGTTTCTTTGCCCTCTCTGCCACTCGTTTTATAAATCTGTCAACATCCAGGTACACCTACCGGGGTATCGTTCTACCAAAGCCATTTTTATTTAGAGTGCTTTGGCCATGAGCCAGGGCAAGTCAATGGGGATTATCTTAAGGTTTAGCCAGAATGATGTGTGAATTACTGCTGGCTGACTGGCTGGTCTTGCGGTGGGATAAATTGCTTGTGTGGATGTCCTTTTTTGCTAATTCCTTACATTTATGTGAAACTAATCTTTGGGGTGTGATCACATGGGTTCTCAGGATGGTAAAGGTTGAAAATGACACAAGGACAGGAGAACTCTCTGTCTCCCCTCCATCTGGCTGCCTGCATTTTCCTCCTCACGCCTGTGCCGTGAATGGGGTTTAATCACTCTGCTAGGGGCCGTCCGCAAAGGTCAGTGCTGCTGATTAAGGGTGGGAAGGAGCCGCCGTCATCTTTCACCCGGGACACTGATGATTCTGAAACAACGGCATCAAAACTCTGCCTAACGACCTCCCCTGTAAAGCACTGTCCAGGAGCTGCACTGATAGACACCCGTGAGGATTTCATTGGTACATCCAGTAGCAGGGAGTTAAAAAGAATCGTATGATTCGTGTGGTTCATAAGATTTGAAGATTCGTATTTGTATCGTATGGCTGATTTTAAACTTAGAACATCTGTACGAAGACATAAAATGTGAATTTATGGTAACGGCATATTCTGGTAAATTTGCAGATGATGTTTTCTTGATTTTATGTTGGACGGTCGGTGCTAAGAGAGAGGACTAAGTCGCTATTCCCAATGATTCCTGTGCAGGTGCGATTGGTATCATCTCAGCAGGTCTGTGTAGTCAGGCTCCCTGGGTGGGGTGACACGCAGATGGAGAAAGGCAGGAGACATCCTAATACTGAAGTCACGTGCCGAGAAGGTCAAAGGCCACTTAGCATTCGCGTGTCCTGTAACCATGGAGACATGCTGTCAAAGCAGCATGTACCCTCGCATGCCCATTATTCTTATCCTTATGTGTCTTTATTATTTAGACCTTTACCAATAAATGAAATGCCTTGGCATGTACCTCCCTCTACAGTTTTCAGGGAAACACCTTCAGAAATCAAGCACAGTCACAGCTTTTCTTTTTTTTTTTTTTTTTTTTAGTTAGCATAGCATACATTTCTGCCTTGACCCAGGTCCTGCAGGAAGCATGAGCCTACGGCTGCAGTTTGTAAGTGTGAGTTCTGTTCTTAGATTTGCAAGTGAAATGAGAGTAGACAGACCCTGTGCATATGTGCCTGTCCTAGGCACAGAGGACAGGCACCGTCCTGATGCTGCACTAAGCCCAAAAGGCCTGTCATGCCTTGTCATGGTGGAAGAGTCCCATTGAATATTTGAAGCCCCTGAACACACCTTTAATAGTTCTGCTAAATTCCCTAAGACGCCCTCATCCAGTGGGTTTTGCAGGCGAGCTGCAGAGTTGGGGCTCTGAGCATAAAAAGATAATGAACGGAGCTGTTGATGCCTCAAGCCCGGTCCCCGGGGAAGACACTAAGGAGAAATTCATTAGGAATGCAGTCACACTTTGAACTGAATGACCATATCAGCTTACCAAATGCAAATAACCAAGTATCTACTGAAGCAGGGAAAGGATTATTTGGTTGGTCTATTAACCTCCCAAAGAGATAGCTGACACCTTATCTGCCAGAAACGCCAGGAGAGGCTTTAGTGCCAGCTACCACAGCTTGACAAGGAATCGGACAGTAATTAATGGGATCAGGTGCCATTTTAAATAAGCCAACAAGGCTATACTGTGGCTTCCAGAGGCGAAGGGAGGCCGACGCAGCCCAGCATCCAACCCTTCCGGCCATCCCTTTAAAAATGGAAACGTAAACCTGTAGACTTCTGCAATGGTCAGCAAGGCCTTCTCTTCGTGAGGCTGGATGAGGGTTCAGGCAGTCCAGGGAACTGGGTCAAAGGTCATATTGAAAGTAGACAGGACTCCATCCCTTTAATTCCAGATTTCACCTAAGTCGGGGTACAGTGGTTCCCCAGTGTCCTCGGTTTCGCTCCAATCCATCAGCATCTCTAGGCTACCTTGCTGGTTTCAACCTGCTGTCCTGTCTCTGGAGGACCTCTTGCTTTGAACTTCAGGGTTAGACCCACTGCTTGCCAAAACCCAGCGCTCACTGGCCAGGTGTGAGCCGTCTCCATGAAATTTCCTTGCTGCCACTGCTGTTGCTAAAGCCCCAGAGTTTTGCTGTTTTTCTCTAAGCCGCTGAGCTGTATGTACATCTGTTGCATTTCACTTCACAGGGAAATGTCGATAACGCACTGTGCTAATTACAAATGCATCAGCTCAGTGTTAGTAGCACAGATCTGACCTGTGATGGAGATGTACACACCAGTGTGTCATTAGCAGTACCATGACCTTATGCCCACAGTGTTGTTCATGATAAACGACTGTTCATCTGTCGTAACCTAATATAAGGTAGCATGTTTTCTGAGGATTTAATCCATTTAAAGCCATACAGTGTGTGTGAACCAAAACATTTGGGTGATTACCATGGAAACATAGCTGTTATCCATCAGCTTCTGACCTCCTTTTCATATGCATCACAAGTGAGCACAGTCGACCGGGAGGCTGATTTCTCGGGGCTGCTCCGCTCCATCGGGGCGACTTCACCCTTAAAGTTTGGAGGTATCTGGAAATTTCTGGTCTCATCTTCCATATTACTGCTGACATTTGCACTTCGACTGTCAATACACACATTTTGCATTTCTGAACCTGAAACAAATGGAAACTTATTTTGTTACTTTAGGCCCATTCATGAAACGCATGCCTGTCTTATCAGTAATGTATTTTACGTTTCATTGGAACGCTGATAATGTTTAAATGGATTTTCAAACTAACCTGTATATTTATCACGATTTTCCTGCTTAGAAACAGCTTGTGTCTGCCTCCATTTATATAATTTGTCTAATATCGATCCGTAATGCAAGTTTAAGAATGTCTGCACAATAGAGGACGCCTCACTGACTGCCGATCTACACTGTCATACATGTAAACGTACTTAACGGCTTGATTACAGAACAGGGGCTGTTGGACATTATGCTTCCTCTTTATCATGTGGTTTCAGGGGTAAGCTAATATGTGACAGGTCCTACATGTAGGCATGTTAAATCACTCAGAGCTGCTTATCTGTGTTCCAGCAGCAGAAGACCAGGCAGAGCCGAATTCCGCAAGTCAAGAAGAATTTAGGGCGGATGATATTCTGTGATGTTCAAAGTCACCTTAAGCCTTAAACCATCATCCTGTTATTCATGACGTCTTTGCCTGCCTCTTTTCTAGCTGCAGTGACCGATGTGAAATTCTAGTCAGTGGACAGAGTGAACCCACAGGAGTGTTTACTTTGATCCCTATGGCTAGCCCTTTCTGTGTGTAGGGGGCTCTGCCCGAAAGCCAGTGGACTTCTGTACCCGCATATCTGGCTTTAGTCTGGATTTGGGATTCTTGATGGTAGAACGAAATGTCACACAAAAGGAATGTTAGAGGCTACGGATATATCTGTATTCTTGTTGTCTCCTCTGCCGACTTCCCCTTTCTGGCGGACACAGGTTTAGAGTCCAGCTGTCCCATGGCCCCGGCAGACAGAGCTAGCACGCGATCTTTTTGCTCAGAGGTGCCCAGTGGATGATGTTTAGCTGACCTCCGTGTGATCTCTCAATGACGAGCTGATAGGCTTCCTCTGACCCACAGCACCAGGAGCATGCTGGGTTATGGCCACGACAAATAGCAACGAAAAAGCGGTGTAGTGAGAATGAACCAATAGTAACAGGACGTTGCCAGATGCTAAGGGCTTTGGCCGATACAATATTCCAGATCTATGACTTACACCTTTCCAGTATTCCAACTTACAGGTGTCAGTTGGGTGACATTGTAAATGAATCCTCCATCAGTGTACCAGTCCGCCCCATTCTTAACAGAGTTCAGCTGCCCCCTTTCTTAAATGAAGCTTGCATTTAGGTTTTTGACTTCTCTGCCCGCTTGGAGATACTGAACATCTCACATCTCCTCTTGTTACCTCGCAGGTAGCAGCATGCTGGCTGAGAGGTGTTTACCTGGCTCGGTATGCAAATGCCAACAGAATGGTACACTCACAAAGTCCTTATTTCTCTCTCTCTCTGGGATTTTTTGCGCTTCCTGAAGTGGCGGTGAGCTGTAGAGGCTCTTCCAAGTGCATTCACCAGCTTGCTAACTGCTGCAACAGGCAGGGATTTTGTGTTTGGAGGGGCGGAGGGGGGGACGTGACAGCAGCTCTGCCTTGCATCGATTGCCGCTCTCACTCCAAGTGCACCGCTTTATGACAAAAGGGTTCATGACACTGCAGTCAGAAAGTCAATAACGTGATAAATACCCTTCTTTCGGTCCCCCATCCGGCCCGTCCGGCCGTGATGCTTATTACCGCCTCCCAGTGCGCTTATTAACCCGGGGTGTCAGAGTTTACTACATTTCAGGAGCAGTGATAAGCAGAATCGGGCGATTTTGTTAATGAGCTGGTAAATGTGTTGTGGTTCCGCAGCCCCATTGGGCTGCCTTTGAGACACACCGGCTTTATGCGCGTACAGGAAGACATGGATGTCAGCCATACCCATGCATGCTTTGGTTAAAGAACATTAAGTGGAAGTCCATTGTGGCTGTGACCTTCAGCTATTTATATGACACAGACCTCCACCAGTGGGTGGTGCTTCGTCGCCTTGCTGGGCCGTGCAGCAGTAACAAAGCGTAAAATTCAGACGGGGATGATGCATGCCGTGCACTGTGGGTACAAGCAGAGCTCTTTGCTTCTCTAAGCAGGAAATGGACCTGGCTTGACCATCAGGAGCATATTCCAGCAGTATCGGAAATCACAGCCAAACCTGGTGCTGTAATGACACTGTGCTCACACGAGCGCAGACCACCTTGCCAAAGACCAAAGCTTTCCTGAGAGATTTCGCTGCCCATTCATCTTTCTCAGGTGATAAACAGATATTCTCTTAGGTCACTTGGGTGGCAACAATGAGTCTCTTGCTTTGTTGTAGGTTTCTAGTCATTTTTTGCAAACAGGTCCTTACATATTACAGTTGAACTTTACCTGTCGTAACGTTAACTTAGTCAGTCGGCTAGCTTAATTCAATTCACAAGGTCTGATTCCCTTTTATGTTACGTGTTTTTTTTGTTAAATAATCAGTGCACCAGTTGTTATCTTAGCTCATGTGACAATTTTTTTTTACGTTTAGAATTTAATTTGTTTTAGTTAGATATAACAATTTTGCTTTCTAAACACAATGTATGTCTGGGTCTTGCCCATCTGCCATCACAGTACAATAGGAATCATAGTCACAACTTATTTCATCGGTTACCTCCAACTGTTACTTTATTTTCACGTGGGAGGCGGAATTCAAGCATGTTCTCTGACTAATTGGAGAGTGACATGAATGTCTTGCACATTTTTTGGACAGGAGTTGAATGTTTTTGGACCGCAGCAGAAAGCCAGTAGATGAAAGTTCTAATTAAGTGTCAGCTTAAGGTAATGAGTAGCAGTGCTGGCGGTGCGAGTTGCGGTGGCACGTGTCCTGACGGCCGTGTCACTGCTGTTTCCCACTTGGACCGTGCCAGATCTGCAAGCGGGAAGCCCGTCATTCTCGTGGCTCAAGCAGTACCGCCGCACCGCGCGTGGATTCGTGCGGGAGTCGTGTTTACTCCCTTCGGAATCGCACTCGAATGCTGATTAGTGAGTCTGCTCTCGGATTAGCCAATCAGATATCCTCGTGTGGCCTTTCCTAGGTGCTGTTACGCGCACACGTACGTGACAGTTTGTTGAGCATCTAACATATTGACATACTTAACACTTGTGGAGTACGAATGCTGGTTTATATCCACACAGCTTTTGCTGGAATAGAGATGTGAAGCCCGCACAGGGTGGGTTAATATGACATAGTGAACCAAATAAAACATGGGAATATTGCTTTTATGGGTAACTGAGTCTCATTAGGATTCTTAAAGAGCCACTGGCTCTACTGTTAATATCAGATTAACCTGAATATCCTATTAAATTCACAGGGAGCCTTGGAGAGGGATGTCTGTCCAAGCCCCAAATACCAAAAACAAGATACCTTCAGACACATTCTGGAATGTATATCATTTATTCAAACTCAATTAAAAGTGATACCTCCTGATGAAATTTTTCGCTATGACAAATGTGTTCCCCTTCATAAAATTGCCTGTTATCAGCTATCTCGTTTCTTTTTGCACTTTTTATTTAATAAAGGATAATGCTGAATTCTAGGTATGCTCTTACCCAACACTGAATGTTTAAAGAAGATATGTGACCTAGTTATGCTAATGCCATAGTTCACCACAAATAGCTTGTAACTCGAAGACAGCTTCAGCAGTGCTTGAGATTCACGTTTGGGGGGGTAGGGGAGACTGAGTGGCCACCGGTCCAGCCTCTGACGTTGTCTTTCCCGCGTTGTTTTGTGATCATGTGATGTTCTCAGTTTGGCTAGTGATGTTCTCTCTGTTTTTCATAGGCTTTTGTTGAGGCTACTGGTGCTGCCCCTTCATCCTGGACACCAGCTTTTGGCCCTTCCGCCCCATTCATTGTCCACATGATGTGTACGTGGACATGTATGAGCAGTGTGTCCCTGTCTGCCCATGCACATGATTGGCCCAGAGTGTCCTGGGAGACTTATAGCAGCCAATTACATGTCAGCCTGTAGGATCCCAGAGAATTCCAAGAGATCCAAGAGCATGCATTTAGCTTTTTTTTTTTTTTAAACTTGGGTGAGGACTTTGGATGAGGCTACTACCTACATTAAACTACTGTATTGTTAGTCTGTCTCCTCACAATCTCCGTGATATGTCCACAGAGCACATGACCACAAAGTACACAGGTTCGTTGACCAAGTGTTATAAGTTATGTCGCAGCAGTCAGGTCAAATTCAATTAATTATAAATTTATTGCATTCAGTTTATTAATAAATCTTACTTAGTCTTCCTCGCCTACACAATCTTTGGTGGTATGTCTTAATACAGGGGGAAGAGAAGATGTTGACATGCTGCTGGTAGCCTGAGCCGGTGGCTGTGACAGGATGATTATTCCTGTGTTCTGCAGTCTGGCCGTGCTGCTAATCTCTTCACGCACTGCTGTGTGCGTGGACCCTCACCACGCAGCATGCTGAGCTCATCTCCTAGCAGTAATTGCATGTTTTTCTCTCGGTGTAAGCAGCTTGAGAGTGTTACTCCAGGTGCCGGTCTGTCTTTTCAGGAGTAGAGGAAGGCTGGCGTGTGGGCGTGTGGGCGTGTGGGAGAAGCTCGGGGTGAGTGTGGAACCCGCAACGCGGCCAAGTGCCGTCCGAAAGCTGATGTTAAAATCTCTCACCTTCCCTTTAGTCTCCCCTCCCGCCCCTCTTTGCCTGCGCCTCGCCTTTCGCTGTCTCCTTTGCCAGCCGGCTGTTCGCCGTGGGGGCTGAGGCTCGCTTCTGCTTGGTCGCCGTGCGCTTTGGAAAAAGGTTAGCTTTCTTGTGGTTTTCACATGCCCGTTAAAGCAGTCTCCGAACACTGGGTGGCAGGAGGCGCTAAGATAGGTGGAACCGCAAAAAAAGAATTTGGCCTGAGGCGATGACAGACAGTGGGAGAATTAATTACTCCAGACAGGTATGCATTATGTGGCATTGTGAGCCAGACCTGAAAGGTCTTGGGGATTAATAGAGCTGTTCAGACAGGATCCCTGTCCAGCTTGAAGGCCTGTAGCAGTCAGGGGAAGTCAGACGTGATCCAAAACTGATGGTAGCATTCTTTCCCAGGAAGGAAAGTACATGTAGTGCGCAGTGGTGCAGTGTGGTAGTGTACTGTGTGGCGCCCCACTGCCTACCCAGGCTGCATGTGCCTGTGAAGCTCCTTTGCCAGCCCTCTTCTCTGTGATCACCCCCTAATACCAGCAAATTCTGGTGAGAAGTCTGCTCATCTACGTCTCCCCGTGTTACGTGCCGTAAGGTTCTGTGATTGGCCAGCTCCGCCCCAAAGATCCGCCCCCAGACCTCCTTCGACACACTGACCTCTGCAGTCTACATGAGCCTGTCCGTTTACTCAAATCATTGACGGCATTTTCAGGAAAAGGGAGGATTTAGAAAAAAAAACACGAGCAACACATTCTGGTGCATGAAATCACTGTGGCGGAATGTGTCCTGTGTGCTTGTGTCAGAAGTCTTTGTCACTCTGCAGGTACTGGGGTGCGATCCTCTTTCAACTTGAGTCTGTCACACCCAACTCCCGGTGGACGGTAACCATTGGTTCCCTCTCTCCTTCTCTGCCATGCGCTTCATCTAGGGCCTGGCTCCGTTCAGAATTCTGAAGCAGTTGCCTGGCTTTCCTACAGTCAGAGGAGGGAACCGTTGTACCTCATGAGCTGCTATTGTGTGGAATCCTCACTGACATGCATTTAGATATGAAGAGAGTACCCACGAGGGAAACTTCATGTTCCAGCTCCGACGGTCCAGCTGGAGGGCAAATGTTCTGACCTGAGCAGATCTGTCCCACTGGTCTGATGTACCTCGGAGGCTAATGAATTCCACCTGGAGTCATCCTCCTTTCTTCTCGCCTACAGATGCCTGTAAGATGAGAGCCTTGTGCTCTGGCCTTATCGGCAGGGCCTGGCAGCCTGTGGCTGGAGAAAAAGCATTTGGGATTAGACTTCTAAGGACAACCCTGACTATTCACACTTGGCATTAGCAAGACAGCCTTAGTACAAGAAGGATATTTTTTATTCCTTCAATTTAACTTTAATTACTCAAATCTCTGTGAGGGCACATAAGAAAAGCCCAGGCATTTGTGTCAAGAAGATTAGCAGACTGCCCTGCCAAGTCCGTGCATTGCTGCGTCGTTAGATAGAATTCAAATTCAAATCCGGCTGAAGACAGTGCAGCTGTCACCCCCTGGCCTGCAAAGCCTCCTTGGATCAAACGTGAGCTGTCCTCCCTCTGCCTGCATCTCCCTCACATTGCTTCCCCCCGAGGTCGCTAATCCTCTCTCCTCGCTCACTGTGACAGCTAAAATAAAGCCATAAAACCTCCAAAATAATTACTAATTAAAAATACGAAATGCCTTTTCCCCTCATAAGGTGTGGGGGGGAGTCTAGGTGTCAGGGGTATAGCTGTCCCTGCCAAAAAGCGACCATATTTCCTCCATTGTCCCCACATCTCAGCCCATGCCAGCACCAAACTGAAGGTCGTCCCACTAATGCTCGGTATTAGCTGGAGGTGTGAATGAGCATCGAGGTTCTAACCCAACAGTTTAATGAGCTTTTACACTAGACCATGAATGGGAGGTTCTACTCCAAGCAGCATCCAGAACACAAGGCATCATCTGGAGGATCTGAGCCTGTGAGAATTTAAATTATGGACCAGGCAACATCACAAAGCTTCATCCTGTGCTGCCAGCTGAAGGTTCTGCGCAAGTCAGCATCTGGTGGTTCTACACCCGGTAGCGCATGGGGGTTCTGAAGTCAACTCCAAATGGAAGGTTGCACATGGCACCATAGGTCTTGCACCAGCAGATAAGGCTCATGTTTTCTATTAGAGGGGTTCACTGAGAGCATTACTGTGCCAGCTAAACCCCTTGGCATGTTTTGTGAGCGGGTCCCTATTATGGCAGTCCAGTGAAATCTTTCAAAACCCTTTGTTATATATAACAAGGACATTATTCCATCAATAGAACTGCTTTACTCAACAGGCAAGTGGCCAGCTGGCCTTGACTCCTTACTTCCCATATAGGAAAATGTTCTGGTAGTTATATGTCTACCTTCAGTGCACCCCCCACAGAAGAGATGGCAAAGGTAAGTGTAGGGGAGGGGCTGTCCAGTAGGCTGAGTATTAATTATTGATTTAAATGTCAAAACATGAGCGTATACAATAGAATATACCTGAAAGACACATCAGGAAGTAGCATGAAAGAAGCACATCTTCAAGACTGAATAGTATGCAGCTCGTTTTTTTTCCCCTGCCAGATTCTGACTCCTAACGAGCCATAGAGCTAACTTAATAACCCCACCCCCATGTCTCTGGCCTGGGGGAGGGCAGGGTGATTAATATCTGCCTACCTTGTTACCTAATTCATTATGGAATAGCAGTTAATTTGATCTGATATTATTTTAATAAAATTTTGTAATATATTAGATTGTTTCAGGCTATCAAAATAATTTTCTAATTATTACGGTTACTCAACCAAAGCGTTTTTTTTTTCCTTTTTTCTTTTGCAAGCTGTACTTGGTCTGACTCGGAATACATTAGCTGGTACAACTCCATCCTAGCTGTAGGAGTGAAATATATATATGCATGATTACACCACAAATATCATTACTGTTAAAGTGTAGCCCGCAGAAGCTTGTGAGATGCCCACGGGCTTATGTGTGATTGGGTCTCCATGACCCCATAAACCCTTTGATCACATTTTTGTAAAAATATATATCATATTTCTTTTATGCTAATAACTGAGACTCTGATTTCATTAATTAGTGGCACGGCTGAGCGATGTTGCCCCTCCAGTGGCATCAGGCCATCTGGGCAGGCGTGTGAATCCACTGTGCTCGTTCTCAGAAAGGCGTCGATAGCGGCTTTGAATGGGCACCGCGGAAGACCACGCGGGACCCTGGTGACTGAGAGGTCTTCTTGACTGACAGGTGTCTATATTTCAAGCCCCTTGCTTGCATCAGGAATTGCTGATGTGCAGATCAAATTGTAAGATAAATGGGTTCCACAGTTATCACATGTCACATGGGCACGCAAAAGTGTGTGCTTTTAGCAGTGTCTCACCGGAACAGCCCAAAGGGAAGATTTTGGTGCTAATGATGCATTCATCAGAATTTTTCAGAATCAAAAATCACTTTATTGGCCGGGTGCACCTAAATGTATTAGGAAAGTATTTATGCATTCACAGAACATAAATTAAAAAATATGAATAATATAGATTTAAATAGTGTAAATCAGTACAGCGTCTGTAAGTTGGTATTTACAAAAATGAGTACAAGTGTTCAATTAGATGTTTAAATACTGCTTATATGACATATTAAAATGAGAAGTACAGCAGAAAGTGGAAAGCAAAGTCTGGGAGCCCCAGTGGTGGATCATGACGTTTTTGCCGTTTGCGGGTTACGACATAGTCAGCCTATGCATTACACGGCGTGACTGTATGTAATCAAATGGATAAAGAAAGTCAGAGAACGCAAGTACATGTGGGAAAATACCGAATTTTTTATTCCAGACAGATGAAGCTACTTGGAATTTGTTGTGTAAATAATGCCTCGGGTTGGTTTCAGTGGTTACCTGCGTAGTTTGGTGCTGTGTTTGTGATGCGCAACCCAGGAAAGACTGGTGTTTCACGGTTCAGCTTCAGAGTTTAGAAATAAAAACGGGTCCAAAATAAACTCTTCCCTAATGAGACGCAGACAGACATGTCTCGCTTCCATTGTGTTTTAAAAGCCCACTGAGAGTGCTTGGCTTCGGCCTAGTCCTGCGCTCTTCTCACAAACTACACAGTTTTGTCACTTTAGCTGGTGCTGTTGGACCCGGACCAGCAGAGCAGGGTATGAGTGAAGGCCAATTAACACCCTCTGCTTTCTGCTGCACCGTGGGGTTCCAAATGAGAGCCAGGCAGCAGGCAGGCTGGGCCAAGGCACCCCCATACCCGGCTTAGAGGTCCGACAAAGAGAGGGGGGGGTCAGGAGAGACCTGGGAAGGACCGACGGGTATGAGAGGCATCAGGAGAGAGCTCAGGAGAAACAGGCGGGGGGGGAGATATCCGGGTGTGACGTTAAACGAGTAGCGAGCTCGTCTGCGCTCAGCACAAAGGCTCACCCTAACGTGATGACGGTTCTCCTGAGAGCAGATATCTTTAAATAACTGTAAATCTGTAATTAGCCCCCACACACTTAATTAAATTCTGCTCTAATAGGAGAACTATTTTCCTGAAGTGATCGTCTTGCTGAGGACAAGTCGGGGAGCTGAGCCTACTCGCCCCGTCGGTCCGGAACCGGAGCCAAAACGGCCGGGAGTTGGTGCTAGGTGTTGCCGTTTCTGGACACCCTACGTGCTCAATGCTGATTGGTGGAATTCCTCCCTCAGGCTTCACCGGGATGCATTCCAAAATATACCGGTGTGTGTGTGTGTGTGTGTGTGTGTGTGTGTGAGAGAGTCTGCAGGCAAGGCTGTTAAATCACTGTTTATCAAGTCATCAGTGTCCTACTTATATTCTTTTCACCCTTGTTACTCTTGCTGGTAAAAAAATGCCGTCTTGATCCATTTTTACCAAATTTTCATTTTTTTAGCAATTTGCAGTGCAAACATGTCATCTTATGGTTCAAAGTACAGGGTCTGCTTCTGGACAGTCATCTCTACACCTTCTCTGTACGTGTGCCATCTGCACCGCGCTCTCCCGTGTGACTTGACATTTAATTAAGATGTCAGGAATATTTTGGTCATCATTTGAAGTTTCCCAGGGCTGTTTTCCCACAAGACAGAAATGTTCCCATCAGTTACAACTGGCCCTGCCCTTACCAGCCCGTTCCAGAAGAACTGCCTGAAATTCTGAAATCTGCACTATAAACTTGCCTGTTTGTCCTGGACAAAACAGATAGATTTTTGTTACTTCAGTCATGACTTGCTTTTCAGAAAAGTGATATGAAGATGGGGAGTGATACTGGCTGAAGGGAGATTCTCCTTTGTTATGCTCCTCAGTTTGCATGAAGCAGCTCTGTACACGGAATGAGTAACTCTGCCGTTTACGGCCGCGGGCCCCCCGGCCCCCCGCCCCCCCGACTACATCCTCAGTCCTCCCGCTGAATGGGAGAAGGCCGATGACGGCATCCGTGTGCAAAACAGAAAAGAGGAAGTCCACAGCTGGTCATGGTCCCGCCCTACAGGAAGCTCAGTGCCCAATCAGGGAGCGGCTGCTGCAAGAGTCGCGGGCTCAGCTGATCTGTGTTAACCCCCGCTGTGCCGTGCTGCAGACACACGGAGGCCAGGGCTCGTCAGCACAGCCAATAGGCTGAACACAAACTGTGTAATTCTGGCTCTGTAATTCAGGGGAAGAACGGAGGCGAGGAACCGGAGGAGAGACCGGGGGGCGGGCACTGGGGGGCAGGCCGAGGGGGTCTGCCACTGTCTGAGGCCACGCGGGGCGGGCGCTGGGGGGCAGGCCGAGGGGGTCTGCCGGTG
>JAODKK010000025.1:12230205-12240332 GCA_026774405.1 Petrocephalus microphthalmus
GGGAGAGACTGACAGGAGGACAGTGGCAGGGAGAGACTAAAGGGGAGAGACTGACAGGAGGACAGCGGCAATGAGAGACTGACAGAGAGATACTGACAGGAGGACAGAGGCAGGGAGAGACTAAAGGGGAGAGACTGACAGGAGGACAGTGGCGGGGAGAGACTAAAGGGGAGAGACTGACAGGAGGACAGCGGCAATGAGAGACTGACAGAGAGAGACTGACAGGAGGACAGCGGCAGGGAGAGACTGACAGGAGGACAGCGGCAATGAGAGACTGACAGAGAGATACTGACAGGAGGACAGAGGCAGGGGGAGACTAAAGGGGAGAGACTGACAGGAAGAGACTGACAGGGAGAGACTGACAGGAGGACAGTGGCAAAGAGAGGCCAGCTTAATACTATCACTGAAACAAACACCACAGTATGGCATTTAAATGCTGCTACCTTGGTATTCAGCATTCAAAAATCAGTAATGTATAGAAATATTTTTTCCTGCTTTTCAGAAAATTGATCCTCTTCTCCGAGAGCAAAAGAAGACGCAGAGTGTCAGAGCTGAACTCACGCATTAGGGGAAGGGAAGGAGAAACTGCAGACAGATGAGGAGCTCTTTAAAGGTAAAATCTACACTGATTTCACACACGGCAAATGTCAACCTTGAGACGAGTTCACAGGCACACAATTACAAATGCATCCTTTCCATTTTACACACTGTGTCACTCTAGTTTTCAAAATGGAGATCCCACAAGACAATGTGTAGATAACACTCTGAAAACAAAGTAAGACCTGGGTGATGCTCCTACTATTCTGCCAGTACCAGGAGAAGTATACAATTTGTAAATGAAATAAGGCTCCATAAAACCCAAGGTCTCTACTTGAGGATCAGATTAATATCATGGAAGCATAGGACTGAGCCCGCAGCTCCACGTGGCCCCCTGGCAGAGGCCGGGCACCTACTGCCCGTGTGGGGGGGGGGGGTGCGGTTTTGAACATATCGGCACGAACATCTCAGTAGACAGTGGTCAAAAGCCACTTACAAGTTCCTTCCCTCATCCCCCAGCACAACGAAAGATTTACAAAATGTAAATACCCATACAGCAACATAGCGGCCTGACTCACAGACTCAGAGCTCCCCCTAGCAGGTCAAAACAGGTACAGCGACTGCATCCTCAGGAACCTCTGAGATTGGCTAATAGCAGGACATACCTAGAATTATATATTCATACATAAAGAAAATTTTATATGTGTATATATATATATATATTTTTTTTTTTTTTTAACTGCCCCTCCCCTTCAAAAAAACCCCACCATTATTCTTGTGCTGAATGAAATTGAAAGATTTTCTTAAAAAAAAAAGTCTATGAGGGTGGAAATGAGTGTGAAACACAGAAGTGTCAGTAACTAGGCATGAGTCCTGCCTACTGGACATTTCGAGTGATTAGATTTACATTTATGAGAGGACATTTTCAAATAATAACGATGGCAAACACTATCAAACTGAACTACAGAACACACATTTTAATCCAGAGTCATGCCGAAATCATTTTAATGCTCCTTCCCTGCTGCATAAAGGGTTTTCATGCATTTATCTGCTAGAAATACTGTCAGAAACTTTTTGCATACCAAATTATTTGCAAAAAAAGTTGCATTCATTCTGCAAAACATCTTTTTCGTTTCGTTTCGATAAGACAGAAAAGCCAAGATGTTTTTTTTTTCTTTCATCTTTTAGAGAATCTAGTACAGAGTTTGTCTGTACTATAGTGTTTTGATTGGTTTCAACATCCAAAAATGTTTTTGTCATAAATAAATGTAAGCGTAAGCTATATCTCAGTGCATATAAATGCCAGCATTCGTGCAGCAAAAGGAGCAGAGGGCGGGAGTTTTGCATTTAGCTTCATGGCGGAGGAGAGGTTCCAGGCCGCAGCGGCGACCTGCAGCAGAGGCCTAGACGCGCGCTTATGCGGCTCAGCGGCCGTGTTTTGGTGCCGCGTCCTGGGAGAACCTCACCTAACGTAACCCCTAAAAACAGCTTGAAAGGCAGCGCGTGTGGCGGCTGTTTGCAGAGCTGCATGCGCTGTGAGGGGCTGCCTGCACGCGACGCGCGGCGGCTCTCGCGCGGCCGGGCCGCTCGGAGCGCTGCCTGTAGCGCATCCACGGAAGGAATAGCGGTTAGCGAGACCTAAATACCGCAGGCGACGTGTTGACTGGCAGGTGTGTGCACGCATTCTACCACTTTCTCAAGGCCTCCCCTGAAACCTGAGGTTACACTTTCGATCTTAGATTAAATGTGAAATAAGATATTTTAATAAAATGTGACCACGAGCACCTCTCTGCTGTTGGCCCTAACTGCGTCTCCCTCCCGTGGCTGTTGCATTAATTAGTCACGAGTGAAGTTAGCCTGAACATTTCTTCATGTGCTCTGAATAATTGATTTCAGCGCAGAGTTGTACACCCCAGGTGTGTGTCTCACGCTCTTCTGCAAGTTGTGTAGCTACTGATCAGTCTCAGCCCGGGGGTTCCTCCATTGTCGCTGTGATGCCCACCCCACTCTGGACAGTTGGCCCTCCTTTCAGTGCACTGTCCTCCTTTGGTGGGGGGGCACTCTGCCAAAGAGCCCCGCAGCCCTGCTTCTGCCCCCCCCCCCAGTCTTCCTGCCAGACTGAGCACCACTGGTACACCTGAGGGATCTGCGTGTGAGCAGTCCTGACGGCCAAGCTGGCCACTCAGGCCCGCCTCTGTAGTACGCTGCCGCCCTGTCTCGGCACTTCAACAGACACGGGCCAAACACGCGGACGGTGGCCCCCCACTGTGTATTTGGCTATTCGCTGGGCCCCGGGGGCCACTGGAGCTCAGCGCAGTCACGGGCAACCCCAAATACTTTGTGGTCTGCGCGAGCCAACGCCCTGCCGCACTCGCGATGTCCCAGGAGGCAGCGGGGCCCTCTGGAATAATAAGGTGTGTCTCGGCGCGCTGACAGGTCGCCCCACACCCTGTAAACAGCTGCCGCCTTCCGCAGGCACCTTCCGGCAGTCACGCGGCCCCCCCGTGCCTTTTACCGAGGCCTCGGCGTGTCTCGCCTGAGCCGGCGGCCTCCAGGTGACTATCCACGGGGTTCCAGGCTGCCCCTCTCGCAGGCCCAGCATGTGCTGGACGTGCAAAACGAGGTAAATAAGGTAAGTGAATAAGTAAGCACGGAGAGAGGAGCCCCCCCTCTGGTAGCGGCATGTCCACGCCATGAGAGCTGACGTAGTACCCAGTTAAAAATGCACCAGAAATCATTAGCCTACAAATAAAGGAATGGAGGGCAGGACGGAATGTGAAGAATACGGGTTTAAAACCCAAGACAACACAAAACAGATCGGAGTGGGATTACATCATACTCAACTGTTATGAATTAGCTGGATTAAAGCGTGCTCTGGAAATGCCCGGAAAATGCTGAAGCCTTCTCGCTGATTTTAACTTGGTCCCTTTAAATTTGTTACTCCTCTTTTTTTTTTTAATAATTATGAGACAGGGAGTCAAAAGCTGTAACCTACTTCATAAGGTTTATGAACACAATATTACATTTATTTGAGTAAGCACGAGAAACGTGACTTTATGCAAAGACTAGTAATTACAAGAGCTCATTTAAACATGAATTATTCACATGCATTCTACCGATCTGGTAATTCATACGGGCTTGTGTGAATGTTCATAATGCAATCAGACCAACAAGAATTAATATTTCCATTAAATTTCAGACCTTATTCTACATTTCCAACTATCCGCCTTTCGTAGTACCTTTGCTACGGGAAAGCAATCCCAACAACACATACAAAAATTAACAGCACGTTTAAAATTAAAAATACATTCAGCAAATACCCACTTTTTAGCAAGCAGAGCATTTTATGTAAACCCCGAAGTATTGCAATAATTTCAGTGCGCGTAAGTTTTGATGGAGGCAGCGGCCTCAGCCGAAGCGCAAAATGAGAAGCTGTTTGGCGAGTTCGTGTGGAAGCAAATGAATTCACGTCGAAATTGATGTAAAGAGTATTTATAACGGAGGAGGTACTCAATGAAATGAATGAACACATTTCCCTAAAATGTGAACGCTCGTGTAAACATCACGAGTGCATAGGAACAAGTTTAAAATATCTGCTTTGGGAGTGAAAGAGAAAATGCATCTCGATGTGATAAGTAATTATAGTAAATGTGCCAATTTAAAAAGAGAAAGGCACAAACAAAGGCGGATCCGGCTGGATCGAGGATTTCCATCTTCTCTTCCTGGGAAAAACAAGCGCTGACATACATAGATGTACATGCATACATCTAAGGCTGTGAGAAAATGCTTACAGAAAGCCGAGCTTTGCGCGGGGCCCTCAGACGCAGAAGTTTGCTTGCGGTGTGTTTATACAGCGCTGCTCCCTTTTCGTACGCGCCCTGAGTGACGGAAGTATTGTTTACATCGCACCTGTACTAAATTATTACCCTAATTCGGAATATCGGTATTTTTAAAAATTGTTTCGGGCTTGCCAAAGGCGAAATGTGCTGAGTCTTTCAGTTTTACTTTCTACTGAAGACCTGGTTACAAGTACAGTTTAATCATGGTCCAGTGTGTGTAAACTGAGAATACTCCTCATGCACTTCTCACGATGCAAACCAAATGGAAGCACACAGTACAATGTTGTCCAGTTAAAACACAATATAAATGCAGACAACATTAAACCAAAAGGCATGCATCCGCTATCATTCGATGAAATGATATGTTTCCTTGCATGCCGACATTTTTATTAGTCTTGTAAGGCCTAACCAGTACAGAACAATTCCGGTCTAATTTATAATGTAAATAACGTGTAATTAAACTAGCCAGGCACTTTTTTTCTTTGTTTTGTTCAAGGGCATCTAAATACATAATTTTATTTTTACCAATAGATAAAATAGTATAGTAAAATACTAATAATATTAATAATAACATTAGTTTATGTATATTACCCGCAAATATATTTATATTTAAATAATCATGCGGTGTTTGTCATAATTAATGTAGCATTTTTACATTGTTGTCTCCATTTTCTATATTGTGTTGCTTGGACGCGCTTATGTGGTTCGCCCCACTACTTAAGAATCTTTTCTAATAGACAGATTTAAAACACAGGGAAGTCCCGGAACAGGTGGGGTGTTTAATGTGCTTCTCGGAGGCGGCGGGAGATGGGGGTACTCACGCGGTATTGTCTCTCTTTGCGACAAATGCTGCGGGTTCCCCTGCTTGCGACGGGACATTGCCCCGCATCTACACTGGCATTGCCAGGAGACCTGCACTGGGGACGATGCTTTTCCTGCTCCGCTCTTCCCTTTTCCCGCAGTAACTTTTTTTTTGTTTGTTTTTCCTGGGAACTCCTCGCTTCCAACCCGGCTCCTTCGCTCTCTGTCCGGAAAGTGCCTTCGCGCCGAGGCTGCAGAACCCGGTCCGGTCTTCCGATGACCCGACCCAGGGGCGCGCAGATTCCCCTTCACTGTCCTCTAAGTCACAACATCTAGGAAAGGTGTGTGATGGCAGAGGTCTGCAAAGAGCGCCAGATAAACATCCGTGATGCGTTACGCCTGTGAGTGACAGCCGTGAGCAAACCTCTGTAATTTTCTCCCTGCCTTTCTGGACAATCAAACGCCCTGTCCTGTGCTGCGATTTGACAGCTTGGTCACGCTGAACACCAGTCTTCCACGAGGCTGTGGATCTGGTGTGGACTTGGAATTCTGCCTTTTAAATAAAAATAAAACAATTAGCAAAAATGGGAAGAAGAATCCAGCGTCCTCTCCAGGCTGGCCGGGCGATCTCGGGCTCCCCTTCTGCACTCTGCGCCTGTAATAGCCAGTGCCTCCTTCTCTAACTCCTCACACTTGCTCCCCTTGTCGTGCACTGAGGAGCGTAAGGACCTCCACCTTTCTTTGCAAGTAAAACAAGACCTGCAGCTTTTCTTTTTTTTTTTTTTTTTCTTTCCTCTCTCCCCCCCCCCTCTTCTTTTAACTGTGAAGATGGCGGAGTCGCACTTCTCTGGGCGCTCGCTGGGTCTCTGTGGCTGAGGCTGACTCTCTACAATGGGATAAAATTCAAGTTCAAGTGCGGACGTGACGTTAAGTCTACAGTGAGAAAGAAATTGGAAGCAGTGCGAGGCTACAGGAGCACTGGGGGCGACTAGTGGCGGCTTTCACAGCTAGAGGAGGAGAGGAGAGGAGAGGAGAGAGGCTGCAGCGGTCAGCGGCTGACAGCTACGCACGTCTCTAGGGCTGCGTCCGCCGCGGGGACTCACCCCGTGCGAACACACCTCACATGCAGTCTGCCTATAGGCAGGAGACAAGCATATTCCCAGCAATTATTAAAAAAAAAAAACATGCAAATATTTATGTGTCTCCGCGTGTAAGACCTTGTGGCCGTTTACAGTATTTAGGCACATTTGTTTCATGATACACATGACATCTTTGTAATGTCCCTCATACTGTAACGTCTGACTAGAACCCGCTGATTTGTATGCGGGATTATTTTTATTAGGGTTTAAGACACCCCCGCCCCCCGCCCCGAAAAGCTCGGTGTTTTTATTTACATCTTATTTATGTAAATTTCCCACCGTTTTCTGCCGTGGTTGTAATCACACAGCCCCGCCGCGCTTGCCTTCAGTGTAGAGGCCAGTAACACAATTGCATTCGATAATGATCGGTCCGCAGACAAAATACTGGCCACTTTTTTTTCCAAAGTTTTTCTCACTGACCGGAAAAAAACAAAATACTTTAAAATATACAACTAAACGGTAACAAACGGAAAATGCGTCCGTGTTTTGGAATACAGACCGTGAACATGATGTGATTTGAAAGAAAATAAGGTTTTTGCGTTTAAGTATTAATATGATGACGAAGAAGCAGATATTATTTAATCTTCTGAATATTATGCTTTAATATGTGGCATATATAATAATGTTAAGATTGATCGCTAGATGATAAGCACGAATATCCGTAAGCAAAAGCATATAAACAGGGTTGGCAGCTGTGTGAAATATATCGCCTCGTTTCAGTGTGGAAAGGGTACTCAAAATCAGTGAAGAAAATTACTGTTTGTATGATTATTAAAAGAAATGTAAATGTTAAAATGAAAAATATATGGCTTAGAATAAACGATTAAAAATGATTTAATTGATCTCTTTAATCACTTATTTAAAACTAATAAATGCCGAAAAAATAACTCAGATGCATGACTACGACTCATGCTCATCGAAGAGAATGGGTCCGCTCCATACAAATACATATGTATGAGTATTATAAATTAAACATAACCATAAAAAGGCACATATCCACTTTTAAGGTAGACTCAATTTTCGCGTCAAGATACGTATATGGACCGACAAAGACGCAACTCTTGGAAGCTTTGGCCGTTTTTAGTAGCCTTGACTGATTGCTGTAATTTTTTTTTGTTTCTCATTAATTAAAAATAAACCATTTTTCAAATGACAAATTTAAAGCGAACTAGGACGGCTGTTTCTCCAAAACACTGCGTGTACGGGAGAGGGGCGAGGGACGAGGTCGGTGGCGGCGTCCGCGTCGCCGGAGCGCGGGAGAGGCGCCCGCTGCATTGCTGGTCGCAGGGAACCGGATCGGTCTGGCGACGAGGACAAATTTATGCAACGATTAGAGGTGTTGAGCCCTTTCACAAACTGTGTCGGTAACGGAGATGAATGTTTATCGGTGTTAGTTGCTTTGCTCGGTGTTTTAATATGCTCTGGCGTACAGTGAAATAATTGCCCACATTTAAATTGATTAAATAAATAAATGCGATAAAAACTTGGCCAGACACAAGGCCGCCCCACCCCATTCTAAAACGTCCCAGCCTTGACCCTACACAGTCCGAGTCCAACCATTCTCTGTTTAAAAAAAAAAAAAAAAAAAAAACCTTGGATGCTCCCCCAGTAATTTGTTTATTACGTATGTGATTATTTGGTAGAGACTGCAAAACCTTATAGTGCCCAGAGATCACAGACTGTGGCCTGAAATCGACCCTGAGGCCCAGCGGAGCTGCTTATGCTAGCCTGTGAGGATCTCTGACTGCAGGAGGTGCTGGGGCCTTGGCAGGGGTAAGACGTCTCAGAAGCCTTAGCGCTCAGGCCAGGCCTCAGTCTGACAGCAGACTCACAAAGGGGCCATCAGACGATCACGCATTTTCTTCCACCTTTTACCTACATCTAATCACTGACTGGATGTGAAATTGTACCAAAAAAGTTATTTAATTTAGTGGCCGCATATTTTGAAATATTTTTGTTTCTCTTTTTTTGCATTCTCTGTTAGTGCCAACAAAACACTTAATTGGTTTCCAAGCTAACGTCACCAGGAAAGGGGGTCTTCATTGGGAGAAATTGTTTTCAAGACCTGTGTATCATATTATTCATTTGTATAAATTGTTGTACATTAAGAATTATTTCAGAGCAGTAATTCCCTTTGGATGTCATTACATACATGCACAGTTTTTACAGAATTAGAAAAACAGTCTAAATCAAGCAAACATCAGGCATTCTTTTAACACCTAATGCCAGGTGGTACTTTACACATAAACATCAATCTTTGGCGAGTCACTTGTGTTCAAAGTGATTTGATTTAATGGATAAATAAAAAGCCAGACTAAACAACCTAAGAATCAGGCGTGGATTTGAGACTCTTCAGTTTGTCGAGACATATGCAAGCTTTCTAATGATTCCACACTGCATATAAATGCTTTCGTACACATGTCCGATAAATTAGCCAAGTCCACAATGAATAACTTGCCACTGAATGTCTGTTTTTTTTCTGTGTAGTGATGGTAAGATTTTTTGAGAATGAAAACATTTTATTTTCAGTTTTGCGATTTGTTTTTCCATCATCGTTTCCGTCTGGGAGATATGGATCTGGAACAGACTTTTGCACATGAGCGGCAGCGTAATCTCTGATTTTTGCATCCATATACATATTGTATTCCCCAAGTATTACCCTGTTGTATTTCTTACAAGCAGTCAGAGAATTATCTGCATTTTCCCCCATATAATGGCAAATGTTTTTTTTTGTTTTCTGATTCCCTCCAGAAACTAACATGCTTACTGCTTAGTAAACGTTCTTGTAAAAATCACTGTACCGAATGCATTTTGATTGAGTGACTGAATGATTGATTGATTTAAGTTTCTTTTTAGTGCATCCTTGATCACACATATAATATGTATATAATTTCCTTTAACCCTTGCCTTTAAATCAAGCTTTGGATGAGTATCCAGCTTCTGAAACAAAATGTCAGAAATATCACAGAGAGAGTAGTGATGCTTTATTTTTCTCTGCTTTGGGTCTGTTTTAATACTGACTTCTTTAATACTGACTTCTTTAATACTGACATCATTCTTTATGCGTGGCTGGAGTCGCAGTCTCTTGGATGTTTCTGTTGCTTTATCTTGGGGTTTGTTCCATTTGTTGTTTTTAGTGAACCTGCCACAGTGACCAGAATGTAACAAAAACTATCCTCTTGCCACCAGACATCACCAGCATCACTCCGGACTGTTCTGTCTGTCAGTTTTACTTAGGGCAGAACCTGCACTGTCCCCGCAGCCAGGTTCCCGGTGCTGCACTGGCATTCTGCACAGTGCCACCGAAACAAAGAGGCTGGCACTGCGTAAAGGGAAACGCCGCTCTGCCGTGATTGCGGTTCCCTGGCCCTCAGATCCCTCCGATTGTAATACAACAGTACCCTCTGTTGGCCGGCAGCAGACATATGTAAATCACAGGCCCCCTGCCATCAGGACCTCTCCCCGCCCCCACCTCCATGCTGCAGAACTTCCCTCGGCCATCCCCGCCGGGGGTGCTGTGAGGAGGAGAATCAGGCAGACTCTTCTAGCTTGTTGCAGTGTTTCCTTGGTGGGTCTTAGTGTGAGTGTGTGCCTGCTACAAGGACCAGAGGAACGTGATCAACACAATGTGCGTGTGCGCGTGTGTGACATTATAGCTGTATGGCAGACGATGCAGCTATCAGAATGGGCTGATTTCTGTGATATTATGGCTGTATGGCAGACGATGCAGCTATCAGAATGGGCTGATTTCTGTGATATTATGGCTGTATGGCAGACGATGCAGCTACCAGAATGGGCTGATTTCTGTGAT
>JAODKK010000025.1:12316350-12326507 GCA_026774405.1 Petrocephalus microphthalmus
CTGCTGTGTTTCCCTTTGGCCACGGGACATGGAAGCTCATGCTTTGGGGAAGAATTTGTGCTCAGTTTGGGTCTCCCTTCTGCACTGGGTTTGATTCTCCCATTCTGGATGGGGTTCGATTCCCCCTTAATCTCTGGGATTGATTCTCCCATTCTGTCTGGTGTTCCCATTCCAAACTGGGTTTGATCCCCCCTATTCTCCCACTTAGCTTCTCCCATTATGTCTGGGTTTGGTTCCCCTCATTCTCATGGTTTGACTCTCTTATTTTGGCCTGGGTTTGAGCTCTTGTATTCTCCAGCTTTGGTTTTCTCATCTGGTCGGGGTTTCATCATCTTTATTCTCTTGGTTTGGTTCTCCCATCATGCCTGGGTTTAATTCCCTTTATTCTCCAGGTTTGGTTCTTCCATTCTGGATGGGGTTTGATACCGAATATTCTCCGGGATTGATTCTCCCTTTCAGTCTGGGTTTGATGCCCTTATTCTCCAAGGTTGGTTCTCCCGTTCTGGATGGGGTTTGACCCCCCACCCCCTTATTCTCCAGGATTGCTTTGTTCCTTCTGGTCTGGGTTTGGTTCCCCTTTATGGTTTGCTTTAGTTTATGCGTCGGCTTCATGGCTGTGATGGTGATGTCAGTAGGAAGTGTGATTCCTTCCTTGTCCCCAGTCCTGCAGAGTGTCTGTACGGACATCTGAGCCTGTATGAGCATGTATCTGCGATTGGGCGTGTTGCCTTTATGGCCGTCAGAACGTGGTCATCTTGCCTTTTTGCTCTGACTTGTCTCTGTGGTGCTGTCAGCTTTCTTTCGCCGTGTGTCACATTCACATCGACGTGTCACGAGATATCAGTCACCAGCTGTTAGTCACACTGCCGTCCGGCATGCTCATTTGACTACCACGACTCACGCCTGACCCCTGTTCCCTGAGATGCCCTCTGCCGCCCCCAAGGGACACGGTGCTAATTATGCCCCTCAGACGCCAAACTCGCGATGCCTGTCAGACACGTTTAGCTCAGGAATCGTAGGCAGCAATGAGGACATCACCAGGTCCGCCGGGCTTGAGGAAGTTCTGATGCGTCTGCCGTGTCCATAAGCAGGATGCCTCCTTCAGATGGCTTCACTAAATGTCACGCTTTAAAAGCCGTAGCTACGGTATCTCCTGAACAGCTGAGGAATGAGACCTGGTTTCTATTCTACCTAGAGAAAACACCCGGAAGTGTGACCCCCTGCGATCTCCATGGTGATTTATCTAGCCTTTGATGTGTACCATTTAACAGCTGTATTCACTCGCGAAAGATGCCGTGTATTTTCGGGGAGCAGAAACACTCTTAAAGGAAGGTAATGACACATTCGTAATGAAGGATTTCCTTTGAAGCCAGCATTGTAAGTCTGCCTTTGATGTGATAGTATGTCATGTTTTTTGCCTAAATCTCAGGGGTGTTTGAAGTGGATAATTGTGAGGGATGGTGTTTGGGATGCTGAAGACTTCCTGTTTCCTGCTGGGTTTGTGTGGCCAGCTGTTCTCCTGCCCGATGGGCTTGGCTTTCAGGGCCACGCCCCCAGCCCACAGTTGCCACCCTAGACACGCCCCCTAGAGGGATGACAGCCGGACCCTGGCCAGTGGCAGTCAGTTCTGTTTAGCCTTTCGGGCTGATTGTGGAGCCATTCTAAGGGGACGCCCCGCGGGTATCGATCCCCCCCTGGGTAGCCGGTCTCCAATCAGCAAGGAGTCGTGCAGAAAAACACTCGCCGAATGCCTAATTATGTGAGGCAGACGAGCCTTGCTGCAGTTTCAGGCAGGAAAATGAGAGATGGGGCGGCCGCGAATGCTAATGCCGCCATCAGCGGGCTGAGCAGGGGGACGGGTGTTAGGGTCAGTGCCCGCCGGAGGTGCGCTTTCCCGCCACGGCCGTCAGTCTGGCCGACACGCTCGGCCTTGGCACAAATGGGCTGCTGTGTTTAGCTTTCTGGACACTTTGACTGGCTATAAATTGTGGGACATGCCTTAAATCATAAAGCTAGTCAGCGCCAATAAATGTTTAGCATGTTATAATTGAGGCATCCTCCAAGGTTGAAGGTTCACATCTTATCCTTGCTGTGTCTATATCAGTTCTTTTACCCCCCCCCCCCCCCATCATGACCATGGCCAGGATAAGTGGCTAAATGATGGATTTATGGATCGGTCTTAATTCAGTAAGGAATTTATCAGACCTTGTTCCATAAAATAGTTTTATTTGCTTTCTTGCTGTTTGCTTTAAAAGGCAGCTGAGGTCTTGGTTGTGGAGTTTTCCCTGGTCCAGGCTGATAAGCAAATGGTGAGCAAATGGGGCAGTGTGAGTTTCCTGAGCTACCAGTGATAGCCTCTCGCAGATCGGAGCCCAGCATAAGCATATATACTGTACATGTGTTTGGCTGTCTGTGTGGGCGTTGTCGGGGAAAAAGGCTTCTCTGCAGTTGCTTTCTCTGACACTAGATGGCAGCACTGGCTAAAGTCCTGCCAGGTGTGACCAGATGTGGGTGCTCCCTTCCTTGGGTCGGGTTTTCTGTAAGAGCGGAGCAGACTCTTCTCATGGACGGCATTCAGTGCAGGGTTCCGGAGGGCCAGTCTGTGCCGCAGTTTGCAGATTTCCCTGCTGAAACACACATAGCAAGCAGACAGTTAGCAGGAGAGCTGAATCAGGTGTGTTTGAGCAGGGAAATCTGCAAACCGTGGTGCAGACTGACGCTCCAGGACCGGAATTGGGGAACCCTGGCTTAGCATATTCTAAATGACGTGATCTACTGCTTAGCGTCAACCTCTCACACTGGTTTCACTGTACTGTAGAGGAAATGATTAATTTCACAATCAATAGCAAGTAATTTATTATACCGTGGCCATTATAGAGGAGCTACATGTGTAATTAGAATGCTTTGTCAATCGAGGCCTGTCGATATTTAGGGCATAGTGTGCTCACATTTGTATTTTATGAGGGTTCATTTTAGTTCCCCCTGTTTTTAACTTCTAAATAGGTGTTGCATTTATTTCCTGCTCCTTTCTATCCCTCACATCCCTCCTAGCTGTTCGTTTGTGACTTTTCCTGCATGCTCGGTGTGTCGGGGGCCACAGGAAGTGAGCTGGTCATGTTTTTAAAAGTTAAGGAAGCTTGACAAAACAACCAAAGTGCCCTCTCTGTAGGAGTTCCCTAGTAGAGCTTTGCATTTGGCCCATTTGGGTTCAGGGGTGAGAGGATGACTAGTGATTTGATGGTATTAAGTCGTTAATTGATCGGGTTTGCTTAAAAAAGCATGAATGAATGTTTCCCTACCTCGTTGTTGCCTGCACCTGGCCTCTCAGCTGCCATTGACATCTGTTAGCTAAGGCACTACGTCACAGCACTTTAATTACTCCTGGAGATGGGGGGCTCAGGCCTGGAGCCTCTCAGAACCCCCCTGAGCACGTTTTGTCTGTTGGCTGGGCTCCCTCGTCCGAGGCCCGCAGAGCATCCCGGGAAACTCCTGCGTCAGGCCCCGCTGTGTGGGGCTGCCTGCTTGCCCATGCATGCCGTCATGTACAGCCGCCAGTCCTGCTTGCGCTCAGCACAGCGTAGCTCTCAGTCCCAAGGTGTCGGGGGGCCCGAGGTTAACTGACCACCCCCCCGAGGCACGCGGGCCTTGTCCAGTCCAGAAATAAATGATTTGGGTTTTCTGAGAACTGACGCTGGAAGCGGAGCGACAGCCATCTGGAGCCCCTCGCTGGACGCTGGTGCTGAAGCTGTCCGCCCCGAAGCATCACCCATGACCACCAAGCCCAAGCTTCAGCCGGCTGGTCCGAAAGCTGTTCATTTACCTGAGCAATTCTGGCCTGAAATTGCTTGTTTGATAGAATGGGGTGTGATTTTCTTTAATAACCTATGAAGGTAGGAAAAGCTGTTTCTTGACAATAACTGCAGAAAAGGACAGTAATTGATGTAAACACAATTTCACATCTGTTTGTTTTGGAGGTAAATGAAAGAGGCACATTTACAACAGGGATGAACAATAGAGGTGCCCCTTTGGGCCGTGTTCTGCAGATAGCTATGGACCCGACTGGCCTCTTCGTCATGGGACTGTAATGGAAAGTCAGAGCTTGATGTAAAGACCGTCTTAGGTAGGTGTAATGTGAATCGCTCTGTTCATCGCAGACTGCGCCTTCGTGAGTGCTGCATGGTCACATAAGGCCTGAACTTCATATTAATACACACACAGGCTCCTCAGAATGTAATTCATCTAGCCTGATAGATGCTTCCTTACAGCGTGTGTAGGGGGAAATGGTGTTTGGTTAGCCGTTAGCAGGTAGCAGTCTGGGATGAGTGCTGCAGGTGCCTTTTGTGATCTTTAGTGGTCAGGTGAGGGCCGTCGGCTAGCCACACGATCTTTGGGGGTGAGGTGAGGGCCGTCGGCTAGCCACGCGATCTTTGGGGGTGAGGTGAGGGCCGTCGGCCAGCCGGGTTGCCTTAGGCGGTCAGGTGAGGGGCGTTGGCCAGCCGGGCTGCCTTTGGCGGTCAGGTGAGGGGCGTTGGCCAGCCGGGCTGCCTTTGGTGGTCATGTGAGGGGCGTTGGCTAGCCGGTCTGCCTTTGGCGGTCAGGTGAGGGCCGTTGGCTAGCCGCATGCCCTTTGTGAATTGAGTGGTTTGGTGGCCATGTGTGTTCTTTTATGATTGGCTTTTGAGAGCCTTCTCTGTGTTCCAGTCTGCCACTGATGGAGTCGGATCCTGCTTCCCCCACCAAGAAATGTTTGTGAAGCACCTGACCCAGCTGAGGCCAGCTCTATGGGCGTGGTGCTGAGTGCAGCGAGGTGCGGGGAGAGGGGGGTGATGTCAGCTCCCTGGGAGGGTTTCAGTGCTGAAGGGGCCTGAAGTTACTGATGCGTGACAGTCAAATGCAGAGCATGAAATTTACTGTGGCTGAGAGCTAAATTGCCACTGTTCAGGCTCTCTCTCTCCCGATTCTCACGTTTGACATTCAGCACTGCGCTCGTGTTCAGTTTCCCGTCCCCATTGTGATGGGAGCTTGGCATCGCTATAAAAATGGGTTATATATCTGAGGCTGGTTTTTTAAGCCTCCCTGAAGAAAACGGCCTTCAACAGAAGTCATTGGGCACTGAATGTGATTGTTAATGGGCGTGAGGTGGGAGCAGGGTGGCTGCGGGGTGGAGAGACGTCATTAACCGTGACCTAATATTAGTATTTATCGCCTCCCTCGGAAGGCTGCCGGTCTCCCGCTCCGTTAGGGAGCCGCTGGGGAATCCGGCCCGGGTGATGCCGTCCAGCCTCTGAGCCCTGCATGTGAGACACCCTGCGGTCTCCATTCCTCTCCGAGGGTAAATGTCAGTGGCGCAGCCAGATGGGTGCGGGGTTCTTCCCTGAGCTCCCAGCATGCCCGGCCGTGTGCGACGTTTCTGCACCCCTTACAGTCAAGCTGCCCCTTTTTGTCCCAGATTTCTGGTTTGAGTTATGCTGATTATTATTATTAGTTTTTTTTTCGTGTGCGTGTTTTGCTGTTTCTGGTGATTTATTATTTTTTTGTCTTTTTCCTCCCCACATCGTTTAATGACGATTCTCTGCGGCGGAAGGTCACAAGCCAGGCTTATTAAAGCGTCTTGTTACAGTCAAGTGGGCCGAGGGTGGGGGACCTACCCCCCATTTGTATAACGACTTGGTACACTCCCTCTATTTGTATTTCAACATGGTTCTCTCCCCCTATTTCCATATCAACATGGTATGCTCCGCTCTGCCCCGTTTGTATATGCACATGGTCTGCCCCCCCGCCTCGTTCATTCTCCACGGCACACCTCTCCCTTATTACCATCTCTCACCATGGTACTTCCCATTGCTCTTGGCTTACGTCTCTTTTACAGAAGCCAGTGTGGTGTGTGGCCCTGTCGTCTTTTAACTTCTAGCCGTACCCACGTGTGGCGCTCGGTTCTGCATCAGCGCAGATCCCTCTCCACAGACCGTGCTCCATCCCCGAGTCTTACCAGGCACATGGGCCTGGTCCCGAGCGGCCGTGCCCAGGGCGTTCGCCTCTAATGGCCGGCCTGTCCCCCTGGGCAGCTCTGTTCACCCACCGTCAGGCAGGTGTACCTCCCCTCTCTCCTGCCAAGTGGCTCTCGGCCAAACGCAGCCGGTCAGAACAGATCAGCGCGCAGGCCGATCTGGCTGGGGATTAGGTGAGGAGCTCCATACAAGGTCCTATGGTACTTTCCGGAACTGAGGATGACGTCCGAACGTGAGTGTCGAGTGCGAGACAGCTTGCCGACGAAGGCTTCATGGACGTCCGTAGATCTTCGTGCTCAGTGTTTCCCGTCGGTCTTCGTTAGCGGACATAATTACTTACGAACCTTAAAATGTGCTTATTAGGAAGGTGTGTCAGGGAGCTTATTGAGATGTCCTGAAGATTCCGGGAAGGGACTTCACTCTGACGGGAATGCCGGGGAGCCTGGAAGGGGGCGGTGTTATTGTGGGACAGCCCCCGAGAGCAGGACGTGTGAATGTCTCGCTCGTGCTCACCTGGGGATCACCTTGGCGTTATGTCATTAGCACTGCAGAGAGGTGTGACTGCTGGCGAGTGACCACAGAGGGCGTGTGCGTCTCTGTGCATTTGGGAGGGCACCTCCTGTCTCCCAGCTCAGAACTAAATGGAGGGTAGCTCAGGTCATAGGCGGTATCTAATTTTTCACGCCACCCCGCTGTCCAGGCGTTATACCACGGTATATGGTATTTTAGCGGCATTTTCCAAGTCACTGCTATTCTGGTATTTTGAAATCCTAATGATAAAATTTGCCAAGCCGTGGGGTCCCCCCGATAAATTTAGATTTTATCCTGTGGGGCCACCCCACCCCTGCTTGGCTAATTTTGTCACCAAAGTATTGCGGTTTTGCTGTGATCTACAGGTAGAACAGCTTCATTTGGGCCGATCTGTCCCCCCAGCTGAACTGAGGCCCAGCTCTGCTCAGAATGATAGACACATCGTTGTCGGTACCTGGTTATGAACCCTTTCCTGTGACGGAAGATGTCACATGAATAAACACTGGATTTAAAAGTAATCCAGTATTTTTTGCTCTGTGTTCATTCTGCGCGGCTGGAAAAGCTCTAAAACACCGTTGTGTGTCAGATCTCGTTTAGACTAGTTAAAAAGTTCTGTAGTATTTTAGCGCCATCACTTGACGGTCTCGGGATAAAAGGGGAAACGGAGGTCCGTCCTCCGGCCGCGGTTAAACTCCTCCCGGGACCGAGCGGCTCGCTGTTGCCGTAATTGATTTTCTTTGCGCTATCAGAGGGTAATTGGCTGTAATGAGACGGACAGCAGTCCTTGAAGTGCTGGCCGCCGAGCCCGCGGGCCGACGCTCCGTCTGACACAGCGCAGCTCCCGTCGCCCCGTCGTTCTCGACCAGGGTGGCCATGAGAACCGGTGACAGTCGGGGCCTTTAGAGAACAGGCCGAGGGTGCTTATCCACCATGATCACCCGGGCGAGCCACGTTCTTACTAAGCTCCCCGACAAACCTGCCCGCCTGTTTCCCCGCCGCACTGGCGGCCGTGCGGCTTCCTGTGGATGGTCTCCGTTCCGCGTTCTCGGTAATTTGGGAGTATGGTTTCGGCGCTGCATTCTTCTCCGGCTCGCAGACCATGAAATGACTGTAATCAATGCAGACACCTTAGAAAGTCGGCTAAATGATGAATTGTAGTAAAACGGGACACTCCATAAGCCGGTGTCATGGTGGATGTGCCCCTCCCTTATGGCGATTACTGTAAACTTCACTGCCGCGGTCAGCGTGACACTGTCCTCTCTCACCTCGGAGTCTGTGTACGCAGTGAGATACGCAGCTTTATATTGTAATTTCAAGACCCAGGGAGGCGTCTCAGCCTCACTGACACTTTGACCATCATGCAGCCGGGCGATTTTGTGACGCGGGCAGGAGGCGTCGAATGCCGCTGTTACACTTCCGTCTATCCTCTGCTAAAGCGTCCCCCTACGGAAGGGCTTTTAGGTGATGTTCCGCCGTGCTCAGAGGATTTGGGTAAGCAGTACCTCCTTGCACCCACTCTAAGTGGGAGAGCATCACCTAAAAAAAAGCGGATTTCTATAAATTGCCGGAACACCGGTGACCTCTAGGGGGCGACAGCAGGCGAGTTTAAAAGCAGTCCCTGTATTTGGAGAATAGCTGGTGATGGGTCGTCTCCATTGCAGTGGCTTCAGTCAGCAGGCTTGGCCCCAGTAGTGGTAATGGTCTGGAGCCTGGGTGATGGTGGGATTGCCAGGCCACTATTGTGAGAGTGATATCGGGAGCAGTCATGGGCTGGATGACTGTGGAAGCGCCGGGCTGCCATGGCGACCGCGGTAGCGGCTTTCTGCCACAGCGTCGCAAATAAGCTGCGTGTTTTGTGGCTTTTGTTCCCCTCCCTTCCCTGCTGCACTCCTGCATATCGCGTCTGAAAAACCCCTGTGGTCAGCATGGGTGTAAATTTCATTTAACAGTAGGGGGGGGGACAATAAATATAAAATTTCTCATGAGCAATTTTTGAAGTGGACACATATAATACTTTATAAATTATAAATTTATATTAAATTTATAAATTATACTTAAAAAGATATGTCCCCACAGTGAAAAACTTTGCTTCTGTCATTATTATTGTAGCATGGAGACTGCGTCATTATGGTTATTTGGGGGGGACAACCCTCAGATGGGGGGGGACATGTCCCCTCCGCCCCCCCCGGGATTTACGCCCATGGTGGTCAGGTGACTCCCGTTCATCCGACTGGCTATTCAGAGGCCATCTAATGGCCCCTGCCAGCTGCTCGAACACAGTATTAATGTGCCTGGCAGTTATTAGCCTCGTCAGAGTCCCGGTCTGGGGCACGCTGTCTGTCCCTGTCACCCTGCCCATTTCACGTGGGATTGATGACATGCTGCCGCTTGGGTGGGAAGCTCCTCCCTCTCACTGGACCGAGCAGGGCTGAGTGGCACAAGCAGACAGACAGGGGCACTGAGACAGACAGAGCCTAGTTACCTGCAGGTAGCTGACAACAGGCCGAGAGTGAACTGGTCGCCTTTAATTGGCGAACAGATGGGTAGCTATCGGGTTTCCATAAATTAAACAGCGTTGAGTGGACGGGGCTGCAGCCATGCGTGTGTTGGGTCCACTGGAGCGGCACCACAGAGTACCACATGAGAATGCTGCTCCGATGAGAGCTTTTTTCCAGCTGGGGTTGCTGTTTTGCTGTTACAGCATTCGACCACTAGGGGGTGGTGGCTAATGAGAGCTCGGGTTCCTCTCCCCATCGTTTGACGCAAGCCGCTCTGTCCGCTGGGCCAGGCGCTGATGTGAAGGCCCAGCCCCTTGACCTGACTGCTGCCCTCTTCGACACGCAGGTGCACCGGCGCTCAGCAGAACGCCTGCGGGACTTGTGCTGTGCCAACAGGGGCACCTTCATCAAGGTGGGCCAGCACCTGGGCGCCCTGGACTACCTGCTTCCGGAGGAGTACACCGGCGTCCTGAAAGAGCTGCACAGCCGCGCCCCTCCGAGCTCCATCGCTGAGGTCCAGCAGGTCATCCGGGAGGACCTGGGCAAGGAGGTACAGCGAGCTTGAGCCAGCGCGGGCCTATCTAAATGCACAGATGGCTGTGCTCGCACCCACGCATGTGCATGGGTGTAACGCCATTTGTGGCTATATCGGGGGCTGGTTACCGGCTGTGGCTCTGCTGGGGAGGGGAGGGTGTAAGCTTCGTCACCCTCTGGCTGGCCTCCATACTGGTGGGTATGGTGGGATCAGAGGTCATGGGTCAGGAGGGTGAGTCGGCGAGCGCGGGGTGGGAGAAGCGTCGCTGCATGATGAGGCTCTTTGCGCGCTGTCTGCTTGGGTCCCGGATTTCAGCCAAAAGCCGTTTCCAAAGGTTAACCTCGACGAGGGGGAAGTTTTCACACTTTGCTGGATTTGCTTGTTCAGGATTTCTTACTGTGGAGTTCTTTGCCATCTGCGTGTTGTGTTTTATCTATTCTTTATTAAATAGCTTAGTAGTCCCAGGAAGATGTACAGGGAGTCTGGCAGGATTACAGGCAGGCAAGATGACCGGCGGGAAGATACAGACAAGCAGCCAGGCAGGAAGAGGAACAGACAGGCGGGTAGGAAGAGGGACAGACAGGC
>JAODKK010000025.1:12488387-12499227 GCA_026774405.1 Petrocephalus microphthalmus
GAGTGTACGAGGTGCTGTGTGTAGTGTCTGTTTTTTTACAGGAGTGTACGAGGTGCTGTGTGTAGTGTCTGTTTTTTTACAGGAGTGTACGAGGTGCTGTGTGTAGTGTCTGTTTTTTAACAGGAGTATACGAGGTGCTGTGTGTAGTGTCTGTTTTTTTACAGGAGTGTACGAGGTGCTGTGTGTAGGGCAATATGTTTTGCTCAGGGTACCACCCGTACCATCCCATGCATGATTACAGCCTACTGCATATTGTTTTTGGCTAGAGGGTACAGCATCTGGTAAGGACTGCTCAGTAGCCCAGAAATACCAGAGTAAGGCTCTTCATCATTCAGGTTATCTTGCCGTATCCAACAGGCCCAGCAGAAGCTGTGGTCTCAGTCTGCTGGAATATCCTTAAACCTCGTCTTTGGTGAAGATTTTCTCTCCTGCACACAGTGGGCCTGGCTGCTAAGTGACCCGTGTGTGGGTTTTGATCTCCTCTCTGCTCTGCCCGAGTGCCTTCGCAGTTTCTGCCGTGGTGCTTGGGGTTAGCATTAATAAGTCACTTCAAGCTCTGCCAGTACGGCTATGAAATGACTGGGTGCTGTGCTGAACGAGGGTGTGAGGGTAGTAGGGAGGGGTGAGGGAGCAGAGGGCAGAGAAATGCTGTATGACGCTGGGTGACGTCCTGGTTGGGAGGCCAGCTGAAATGCTCACTGGGAACCGTACGAAGGTACGTTCCATCAGCTGTGCGGCATTCACCATCACCATGGCCTTCCTGCAGAAGAGGCGCCTGGGGGAGGAGCCTGCTGTGGGCCGCGATGTGCGGTGGGCTGACTTGTATCAGCCAGCAGAAGGCAAGCTGAGCGCATCGGGCCGCGTTCGCTTTCGGATAAGTGCCCCCCCCACCCCCATTCTTCCCGAGGGGGTTCTGTGGCTCCCATCTCATTGCCCTTTGCTTCAGAGGCTTGTTTGATGGCCAAGGCTGCAGAGCAATCTCATGTATACAAGGGGAAACTGACAAGCCGCCTCAGACTGTCAGCACGGGGAGTACAGCCTCTCAGGTAGGCTTCTGTAAGAGTGACGGTGCCCGCTGGAGTGTAACGCTGGGGCGAGCGCAGGAACCGGCCCAGATCTGGCCCCGCGGGCAGACAAAGGGGCCACACTCATTCGGCTTGTTAACCCTGCCGTGTTGTTCCTTGGGAAAGGGCCAGTGCTGACTTTAGCATTGTAAGTATGAGTTGGGAGGAGAGGCCTTTGTTGTGAGGATGGTGCTGTGTGTGTCAGAGGAATGGGCTCATTGTCATAAAGCTCTAATCCCCCCAGGGGAGTCCAGTCTGCTGCGCTGTGGGCGTGTCGTGAGGAAAGACCTGATGAGGTGACTCACATTAATAACCCTGCCGGTTTCCTAGGTTTTGCACTGTCATCACTGAAGCCCTCACTGAATCCCGGTCCAAGGGGACCTGCGTTTTTATCTAGCATGTTATCAGCCTTGCTTTGTTCCCAAGTAGAAAATGCTACTCACAGCACGCAATAAGGAACTGGCCAATGGAGTGACAGCCCCAGCTCTTCCCAAACTCGATCCCGTACTTGACGCCTCCGGTTGCTTCTCCTCGCAGGCACAGCTGACGGACTGTGTAACGTGTGCCGTCTTTAGGCATTGTAAGCCACACACCATGATTACGGGGTGCCAGCTTTCCGTTCAGAACCTAATGAGTCCATATCAGTCTTCATTCTGAAAGTCTGTCCTGTGACTCGGTATTAGATTGAGCTTTTCTCTTTGCTACGTGCTTCCCTGAGACTTTGGGGCCTGGGCTGGCACGTCTTCTGTCTATGCTTCTGTGCATTTTGTAGGCAGCCTGCTCACACACTGTTTTAGTTACTGTGGTTCATATGCCGTGCAGCTGGGTTATTCTCGCGCAGCTACTAAACTGCACTTGTAAGGCGTTAGCTGGTGTGCTCCGAGGACCATGTGTACTACATGTGAGCGGCCCCTGTAGCAGAGTGCCCTGCCGAGATCTTTGATGGCGACCTTTCGGTAGAACAGACAGCCTTAAGCGACACAGCAGGCGAGATGTCAGGATCACGCGTGTGCGGCTTTCTCTCTGCTCCGTGTCCTCTGGGTGTGGTACACAGCAGAAGGTGGTGACTCGCGTGCAGAGAGACTTTAGGCAAATGGAGGGGGTTTGCCGGGAATGAAAAGTCCCAGCTCAACTTACTGTGACACACAGACCATGACTGTTTTACATGCTACTGTGCAGCCAATAAGAAAGCCATGCTGAATGTATTACACGGTGGTTTACAGACTGCATATTTGATAATGTCCTTTTCCGTAGTTTAAATGACATTCCTGTTCTTTACACATGTTCTTCAGCTGGAGGGATTAATCTGATTGAGCAAAGATAAATACGCTTGCCAGAATTTAGCTCCGTATCTAAAATGGGATTTTATTATAGGAATGCTTTTAAAAAGGCGCCGTGTGTTCGGACAGGAAATTAATTTTCCATAGAGTCAGGTATTTGATCTAAAAGGAGGATAGTACTTGATATGAAGTAATTGGTGTTCTGATGGAGTGTGTTCAGTTTGGAAACATTGGGTGGTGTTCCTCCCCCCCGGCCCGGCTCTGCCAGGGAAAAATGGCAGCTTTCTGAATTGCACGTCAACAATCAGAGCCAGCAGCCGTCTTCCCTTTACAATGGATCCTTGAAAAGAAATCCGTGTGGGAGTCTGAGGAATTTGAAGTTTAATAGATCCCAGTGTGTAGCACTAGGTACCTGTTTAGCTTTGAAATCCCCTTGTGACAAGGCAGTGAACCCTGTTGGCTCTGACTATTGATAAATGTCTGCTGTAGGCCTTTGATAATGGCGCCGGCGTAATCTCAAATCCACAGGGACGCTCTGGGAGTGATCAGCATTAGTGCCTGCGTTTGGACCACACTGATTTACCACATTCACCAGTTGCTAGTCCTAATAAAATTTCCATACTGGCAAGCCCGGTGTGCGGCAAGTGTTGGCTGCCTTTTCTCAGTTCGTGCATCACGATGATGTTATAGGCCCAGGGACCTAGGGAATGTGGAACCAGAAGCAGGAATCAGACTAGCCAGGGGTACATTTCCCAAAAGCTCCTGTTAGCAACTAATATAGTTGGACTCATTCAGTTGCATAGTTCTAACTATGTAAGTTGCTAATGTAGTTAGCAGCTATGCTGTTGGGAAACGCGCCCCAGGTTGGGGTGATGGAGAATATGGTGGCACGCTGGCACCCGGTGAAGAGCCCGATGTGGTGCTTTAGCTCATTCTGCCCAGCACATAATGAGCATGGACAGGCTTGCTCATTAAGCCTTCGTCTCCCTCCCTGCCTCTCCAAATCCTCCTCCTCTCTGTTGGGCTCAGCATGATTTGTGGGGACATCATTAACTGTCCCGCGCCTGCTGAGTTGAGCATTTCTGAGGGCAGTGCTCATTGTAGTATCTGAGCACTGCCGGTTCCTACTCAGGCCCTCCTGACAAACCCAGGCCTGTTGGAGAAAAGACCACTCAAACTTGTCTGCATGATGCATGATGCCGTCTAGTATCGGTCTGCTCTGTTTGAAGGCTACAGCTGTAATTTAATGATAATCATTGAAATTCACTGCAGATACCTTGTCTGTGAGGCCCTATTGCCAAGACTGTATTTGAGACAGAGGTAAGCTCACCAGCACTTGCCTATAGGGGCATAACAGTGCCAGGAGGGAGGATGGTGGCCAGTATCTACTGAACAGCCAACAGCCCCCAAGCCCAGGAAAGCGAGTCAAGGCCAGAGTAAGGAAGAAGCACACATTACCGCCTACCATGCAGCGACAAGTCACGGGGGAATCACACAGGAAGAAAGTCGTCAGATTTTTATATTTGGTTATTTAACACTGTGTTTAAATCAGTCTCCTGGTGGAATGTGGATGGAGTGGTAATGTAAGTTTCCTGCTCCCCCCCCCCCCACACACACCTTCTGGTCCTCAGCTTTACACCTGAATGCTGCAGCAAAGCACTCCTCATAGATTTTTGTGAACCTCAGACATTGCATATTTATGGGCAGCTGTTAGATAAAAAAGCAAGAAACATGACAGTCACTGGAGAAGGTAAGGTGCAGGGCGCAGTCTTACTGACTGCAGTGTCCTCTCTGCGTTTGAGTTTGTCTTGCACAAACAAGTCGCCACTTCACATCAGTCTGATTAAAAAAAAAAAGAGTCTGGCTGGATGGAAAACAGTGCTTTCAGAGAAGAACAGAGCCGGACGCAGGTGCCTGTCCCCGTGTGGCTGGCAGTGTTTTGTTCTTTGGGGGGCTGTCGTCTTGGCTTCCTTTTGATGATGTTTTTTTCTAAAAATGGTACAACAACACAGCTCTTCTTGGCACTTACACTCGCAATCGCCGAGTTACAAGTTAGTACCTTTAACCGTCAAATACAGTCTGCTGCTTATTTAATACAACCCGCTCAACTGTTCTCCTCTGAGAAACCAGAAATAGCCAGTGACAGATTTCCGGAAGGATTTCGAATGGTTCTCGAAAAAGGAAGCTGATGTAATACTCCTGTTATACCCAGTATTTTACTGAGGATTTTGGGAGTTGTTCTCAGAGGAGGGCGGTAATTGGCATGTTTTTTTCCTCACTCTGGTTCTTTAATAGATCTTCTGTTGCTCGATCTGTCATGCCATAAAAGCAGTGTAATCTCGCAGCAATGAACACCCTCTTCCAGTTGACGTTGATTGTGCCTCATCTTGGCTTGAAGTGTGTCACAGGGAGCATGCCATGACCCCACCTCCCTTCCCCTTTTGTCTAAGTGGCAGTGTGACCTCTTTAAATCTGCTCTCCAATAAGGGTCATTGTGGACCTATCAACACTGCTTCTGTGGTGTTCCTTATGGCTCTGGTCCACCAGTGTTGCTGATGTTGATACCTGATCCCTAGTACAGTGATATGTTATAATAACATGAAACTCTGTAGCACGAGTATAAAAGCAGCTGACGGACTATTCCACAGAGTTACTCACTTTAATTTATAATTTTACCTTTTTGCTCCGTGGGGTCTGGTTCCTCCGCTGCCCCTGTGTCACTAGATTAGCAGCTGACAGGAGCCCAGCAGGCACAGTCTGAGCCCGTCTGACAGATTTTTGGACTTGTGATGTAACTGAGTGTGTGCCACGAGGGACACGGGAAGACACACACCGCTACTTGGGTCGGAATAGAGAAGCGGGCTTTCTGCTGTCACTCACACTAGTCTCCTAGCAGGCCGCTTCACGAAAGAGCAAAATGACAGCTACAAGCAAAAAGCAATGGAAATATGATGCTTATTATGGAAACTGTCATGCTCCCTGTCGGGTTTATAGCTATAAAAACTAGCCTCTCCCTTTTGGGGTGATTTCTGGATACGTTTTTGCCCATGGTAGCTCCTCTTAGCACGTTGATGCGATCCCTGTTAGGCAGCCCAGAGATGTGAGGTGGATGTAGCTCTTTAGATCAATACTCCATGTCATGTTGGTTTTAAAGACTATTTTAAAGAGGGGATCAGGGATTTGTGTGTAACAGGCATATTTACTAAAGCAGCCCAGAAGGAGCACTTTTCAACATGATGTTCTTATTGGCTTCCTTCCAAGGTGTAGTTAGCTCACCTACATTGTATCCTTGGAGAAGTGTCGGGATTACGGGGGTGTCGCGTTTCACAACTCTTTTTTTTCCTCTCTGTCTGTTTGACGTTTAGGTGCTGACTCCGACTGTATGTGGCAGAATTCGGCCAGTGGCCTGCAGGATTTTTGCGTGCCGCGCTCCTGTTCTGTCAGGAACCAGAATCTGACGGATGAGCATAAGAATCACATCACCAGCTCAGACAGGCGTACGCGGAAATGAAGAGCTCTTTGTGCTGACTTGACAATGGCCATAAAGTTCACGGTATCTCCCTCAACAACAAATTATAGTTTTGCAAGTGGCATTTGGCAGGGGGAGTTGTCATAGCAACAAAAGGGCCTAGGGTGGTAGCATGTCTCCAAAAGGCCAGGAAGCCAGAATAATCAGGATTGATGACATGTTGTAGAGGGACAATGTACATTAAGAGGGGCAGCATAGAGCAGTGGATCACACAAAGCAAACATCAGGCTCCGTCTTTGCGTCAGAGGGATTCACAGAGGACCCTCCTGAAACTGGTTTTTCTGACTAATTCTAGCCTGGGAAGAGCAGACCTGGGCCCCTCACACCCCTGTTCATTATCCACTTTAATTTCATCAGTTTCTTATTGCTACATGTTGTTTTCATCCAGCCGTCCTTCGACTTTATATGTTCTCAGCGTGACATACTTTGAGTAGTCATAGCTAATGCTTAAATTCACTCCTTTTCCTCATCTGGCTTTAGGTTGTGTGTGAATTTCACGGTGATACTAATTCCCCAAATGGGATTCTTGTCCTCTTCTAGATAATGTGCCTTTAGGCCATTAAAGTGGTATTCACTGAGGCAGAGCCATTGAAACAATTCATGGCGCCATGCCCTCACCTGGACCCTGCCTCGGCATTTGGGTCCACCTAGTCATTTAGGCAAATGTGCCGTAGGGACCAGTCTTACCTGGGCACAGCCTGACTGCTCCTGTTTTTTGTGTTTAGACTTTATATTGACAGTAGAAGCATTTGAAGGCGTGGAGCCAGTCATGCTGATTGTGGAACATGAGGCTTATACTTAGTAACTTATAATAAGTAAAACTGCGTAAATGCGCACCTTTTCATTGTCCCTGGTAGGGGGGGGCGAGTAATGCCAGGGGCCTACGCAGGCTTGCTGGGGCACTATGGATAGCGTCCCTTGGAGCTGTGCAAAGTGTGGATATAAACAGGCACAATGTGGGTCAAGGTGTGAGATGCGTTAGATGTGTTATTTGTGAAACAGTGTTTTATTGATTTATTCTGGCTTGTAAGTAAGTGACCCAGTTTCTCCACAGCAGTCTTCAGTCATGGTAAATACTTAGGGATTCCAAAGAGGCTGGCTTCTAGGGTCTGTCTGCGTCCCTGTCGATCGGGTCCTCCGGCCCCCCCCCTCCCCGAAGGCCCATGTTGAAGCCCCACTTTAATCATTCTCTCACTAGAGGAGCTGCTCTGTTATCGCTCAGCTGATAGATTTCTCTGTGGCGACTTTCCCCTTAGAGAATAGCACTCCCCCCTCCCCAAAGACTCCCAAGCTCTTTAAAGTTGGCTGTTTGAGATATAAATGGAAGAATGGAAAACTGATAGCAGGATCTCTGGCAAGTGCTTGATCAAAGTGACCCAAATATACTTTTTTCCTGCATTCAAATGTAGTGTCTGTCTGAAGTTTGACGGTCCCCTCCTGGTGAATATGCGGTGCTGCTGTCACTGCCTGCCTGCCAGTGATGTCCTTATTCTGTGCCAGCTTGTGTGACTTGGTTTCCCCCCAGCGCTGCTTACTCCTACTGTTATATAGGTTCAGTCATGTGCTGGTCATGGGTGAGGGCCCCTGATGGTAGATGAGGATTTTGTCACTGGCACCCTGGGTCACCGCTGGCATCGGTACGCAGTGAGGGAGCAGCTTAGAATTAGTGTCATCATTAATAAACCAGGGACTGTAAACATGACACCAGACAGTGTGCCAGTGTAATCATCACTGTATGTGTGCCAATCCTGCGGGGCTATGGGCAGCAGCCAGTTGGGCAGAAGCCCCACTGGCCGTGGCACTGGGAAGTGAGGAGACAGCAGGCAATAAGGCCCCTGCATGCACTCTACAAATGTACAAGATGGTGTTGACACAGCTGGCGGGTCTGTCAGACCCTCTGCTGCTCCCTTGTAGCTTGAAGGACACTAACAGCGTGTTTCATCACTGTCTACACCCTTTGGTATTTCTGCAGCAGTCTCCTCCTACATTAATGAACTCAGCAACAATGCTGCAATTTATCAAGGCTTGAATCAAAACTATTTGTGTGAAGGACAAAGAAGGATCCAGAGGAAAAGGTTTAGTTGTTGGATTCGGCGTGTTTGGTTGTTGTGGTCCAAACCCTTCACTCTGTTTTTGAAGTTTGAGCAGAGTAGCAGCTGATTGGCTCAGACTGCTGTTTTCTTCCCTATACTCTGTTCAGTTGATTGGCTCAGAAATACTTACATGGGTTGTGGGCTCCCCAGATTACTGCATTGTTCCAAAGCCCTGTTTCCTTCTTCCTGTGAATTCTCGATTTTGCTGGACACTGGTGGTTCTGTTTGCATGGCTGCTGGTTACCTTCTCAGTGACCTTTTTTACCCTCTTCAGTTCAAATGGTAACAGAAATTTGATGTAATGATTCTCCGGCCATCTTAATTGTGTATTGAAGACAATAAATCAATTTTCAACCTTAAATTATAAAGACATGTCAGGTTGCGTTTACCCATTTTATACAAGGTATTTGCTCATTTGGCTGACGGTCCAACAAGAGGTCTTGCCCAAAATCCAAGTACTTATATGGTGTTTTAACTGTGTACAACACTACCTAGAGCTGTAATACATGCTTGAGGTTAGCCGGAGTTATTTTGCACACAAACACTGACTTGTTTTCGTTTATAGGTATAAATAGCATTGACCTCAGCTTATTCTGCCTGTTGTATTGTCTGTGTCGAATATAAGCAGCAGGCAAACAGGCAAAATGACCCAGACAGCCACCAATAAAGGACTGGGGGTTCTTAAAAGGGGAGCGAGGTGACGTACCTGTGGACAGCCTCCAGTCGTGCTGCTTTAATGAAGCGCCACCAACAGGGTTTCTAACCCGGGCCCTGTCTGGTTTCCCCAGCCGGCACCACCTTCATCTTCGGCAAAGGCGGAGGGCTCATCGCGTTCACCTGGCCGGCCAACGACCGTCCCAGCACCCGCACGGATCGCTTGACCGTGGGCTTCAGCACCTCGCTGAAGGATGGCATCCTGGTGCGCGTGGACAGCGCCCCCGGGCTTGGAGACTACCTCATGCTGCACATTGTGAGTAGACCATGCGCTCTTTGTCTTTGTCTGCAGTCTCCGACAGATCACTACGCCTCTGATGAAGCCGAAATATAAGCTGCTCCATTAGTCGACCCTGGCGGATACAGTAGAGAATGGGGAGAATTTAAAGGCATGTTAAAGTAGTGCCGTGAACCAAAAACACTCCCCAGGCTGCTCACAGCTAAGCCTTTCAGCCTGGGAGTCTTTCTCCGGGGCTGCTCTCCGGGACCGGATGGGTGTTCCCAACGGGCCACAGCCTGCTGGGGAGTACAGCGTTTTTCTATGAGCCGTACTCTCTGAAAAACTGACCTTGTTGGGATGTCTCAACAAAGCACGTCTCCTTTTAGTCTGTGCTTTTTAAACTAAAACTGTAAGAACTTTCTTTCTTATATATTTCTCAGTTGATACAGCTAGGAATCAGTCTTTACACATTACACAAGTGGGAATGAGTGTATAAGGCATCCATAGGCATAGGCTCATTGGAAAACTCAAATAGCCAGTGGGCTGTGGCTGTAACCTTATGCACAATTATCTGTTGAAGCTTGTGTGCACAATGGGTACAACATGCTGGCACTCTGCTGTCCTCTCAGCTGTCTCAGTTGGGCGCCACCTCAACCTCAGTATTGATCGCTGGTGGGCTGAAAGTGCCTGGTTTCCCAACCCAGATATGTTCTTCATTAAGGATTAATTCGCACTGACTTTAACTGTGCTCATTTCACCTTATTGGAAAAGTATCAATGTACAGAAAACGTACAAGCAAGTGACCTTTATTTAAGCATTCGTATGATTAAGCATCCAAGACTTACAGACGAATGCGGAGGACCAGCCCTACATGCAGCTCCGACCTTGATTTTGGGATGGTCGTGCGTCCTCTTTCATGGGTAGCTGTCGAGTTAGTGCTTGGGTTCTAAGATCACACTGTAGTGTATAATCTGCAGTCCTCAGTCCACTCTGTTCTGTGGGAGCCCTGCTTTTGTGGTTTTTATTTAGACTGAAGGGCTTATTTCCTGGCGGTGACACGCTATTCTTCTGACATGGTTTTGACTCCACCTAACCCCAGCTAACAAGTTTTTCTTAGAAGCTCTGTGCTTCCTTTTTTTTTTTTTTTTTAAAATAAATCCAACTCCAGGCTATGTGTTAACAGTGAACCCATGATCTGTTTGGTGATCCACACCCATAGAGGAGACCCACATTACTCTGTGATTGACGTTACTTTGTGTTTATATAATTACTCCAGACACAGGGCACCGGAAGACCTTTAAACCTGTCGTAGGTGGGGTTCGGGTCCCAACTGAATGTGCAACTCTTTAAGCCCTGGGCTCCAGCCTCTGTCATTTTGCGGGTAGACGTCCATGATTTAACATTTGTGGGACAAGCCAGGAAACCCACTGAGGGACACCTTGTTGAAGATCCTGAGCACTAACTAAATGTCAGCGATCTTAAAATGGGTCACTTCAGAAAAGTCACTTAGCGTTGCTCTGAGCTCACAGAAAATCAGAGCACGAAATGTAAGACCTAGAGATGCACTGGATTTATATACCGACTGTTTTGAAAATTGGCTGGGCTCTCCTTACTTTTAAATTGGAATATTTGCGGGTAAGTCTGTGCATAATATGTTTAATTCCCTCATCCGCTCTAAGATGGAGGCAGCCCTCTACTCAACAGCCAAGCCACGCGTCTGTGGGAAGGAGCCTTCTGGTCGTTAAGAGCAAATGCCTTCTTTCCTCTGGTGGCCAGCTGCAAGCCGGTGCATAATCAGGGTGGAGGTGTAATACCCTCTGGAGCTCCCCTCAGTGGGAGGCCGAGGGATCTGGGCACGAACGTGGTGTGCCGCCTTAATTGGTATGGCCCACTGCTATGTCTGTTCTCAGCCAGGCCTTACAGACCAGCCGATATGCCAA
>JAODKK010000025.1:12588772-12601467 GCA_026774405.1 Petrocephalus microphthalmus
CCACACCCCGCCCCCCCCCCCCCCCCCCCGCCGGACAGCGAAGGAGGGCCAGAAGCGAGCGGGACAGGGCAGCTTCGTGAACCTCCCCAGCCCTAGTCGAAATATAAAGTCTTCATATTGCAGAGACGGTTCCCAACAATCAGCGAATATCCCTGAAGGTGTGTACCTTTAAAAGCCTGCTTCAAATCAACAACAAGAGGAAAATAATCGCGATAAAAACACAAAACAACAAAACCATCTAGGCCTATGGGCATAAAAATTAGAGGCAAAGCCTTTTTTTTTTCTAGGATCTATATTTATATGAAAATAATTCATGCTTCATGCTAAATACATTATTTACCTTACATGAATAAAAAAAACAGTTTCTTTTAGTTTACAGAACCCATGCAACACGATTTGGAAAATCCCGCTGGCTACATTGCTTAAATTAGGAAAGGAGAAAGTGTAGTGTAACTTTTATACAGCACTGTCCTGACTGCGTGAAATTGCTTATTACGTCATGAGGGTTGGAAACACAAAACAAGACCAAACTGAAAGAAAAGAAAAAAAAAAAAAAAGTTACTCCACAGTTATTTCAACACTTTTGTTGCTAAAACTTGGCAGGTTTTGCTGCACATTTTTAACACTCAATAGTAATCAGAGTCTGGCTGCAGTTTAACTGCAGATAAACAGGAAAATCTCCCTGTTTTGAATCACTCGATTATAACTCACCAATTCAGGCGGTAAAAACAGGCAGTTTTGAAGACATTTTGATAATGGGTTTCATTTTGGTTCATTTTTCCCCACTTAATCATCTGGAAATACACCTAATGGCTTTAACAGTGACTCTCTAGCATCTGTAGTGGATGAAATTCTGGAGCAGAAGTGGACCCAGGTCACCAGTCGCAGAGCGAGGCTGAGAGACGCCCCCACCTTCCCACCCCCAGCAGTAACCGCTCGGGATTGTGGGAGCCCGACCACAGCTGTGGGGTCAGATCTTAGGGATTAACGCCCGGAGTGTGGCGCCCCCTTATGTGAGCATGCTGCTCTCTCAGCCACGGCAGCTCAACAAGGGCCACCCACAGCTGCAAAGCATTCTGGGAGCGCTCTCTGTGGTGACAGCTGGTGACAGGGCTGCCTGTCCCGTCTGTACCCGTGCCAATCAAATCTGGGGGCGTGGCTGCGTTTCTTGCGGTGCCTTTGTTTCAGCCAACAAAAACGTGGTCCTACATCAGCTGAACGTCAGTGAAGGTTTTCATATGGCTTTAATCTCCTTTAAAAAGTAACAAAACGAAATTAAAAACCCTCAGAAACAGTAGAAAGGATAGGAAAACAAAGTGATTCTTGATATTGCCACAAATCATTAGGATAGACCTGATGTCCTGAAAGGGGAGAGCGGCGCGGTCAGTTCTTCAGGGCCTCCTTCTGGCCGGCGGCGGCCCGGTTGGTGATGTTGTTGAGGCAGGCGCGCACGCCGGCCAGGTGCAGCAGTGAGCCGGCCGCCTCCTTCATCTCCTCGTCATCGCTTTCCGGCGGCTTCTCCGTGTGCCTCTTCTTCAGAGGCAGCGACTCGCTGGGGCAGCGCACTCGCATTCGGGTCCATTGCTGCCGCTTCTTGAGCTGGGCCAGGCCGGCCCCGTCCGCCGCTCGGTCCGCCGCCTCCTTCTTGGGCCGCCCCCGGTCCTCGTCGTCCGCGTCGCTGCCCGCGTCGCCCCGCGGCGCCCCCCCCTGGCCGTGAGGGCAGGGGCTGCCCCCCTGCGGGGGGTTGGAAGATTTGGCGCTGCTGTAGGTGTGGTCCTCCTTGGGGTCACTGCTGACCAGCGGAGAGTCACAGGAAGGCTCGCTGTCGCTGCGCTTGCAACAGTCGCCCAGGACCGACCTACGTGAGAACACACGCGCACAGACACACAGACACACACACACACACACACAGAGGATCAGACACACTCACAGTCACACCCCCCCCCTGCACCCTCTGTGCCACGACCCTCCCCGTCCGTGATGCTGTCAGCCTCTCTCAGCCTACTTCCTGGATTTATGACTCAAACCCCTGTTGCTACACAGTGCAGTCAGGGAACTCTCTTTAATAATTAATGTGTAAATGTACTGCCTCCTGACACACCGAGGGCCGACTTTTCCCTGCCTTTACACAGAGGGAACATTCAGAGGATCCAAAGGGCCAAGAGCCGGTCCATTACCAGACTCCAGGGAGGGGAGCGGGCCGACACTCTGTGTGTGTGTGTGTGTGTGTGTGTGTGTGTGTGTGTGTGTGTGTGTGTGTGTGTGTGTCCTATTCTCTGTGTGGTGTAAGAGAGCAGACATGGGGGCTCTGTTGCTGACCTCACAATGGCCGTCCTGGTCCCGATGGGGTTGATGGGAATGGATCGGATTCCGGGAAACAGACCCTGGCTCACTATCCGGGCTCCGTTCTGGATCACTCCCTGAGGAACTAGAGAGAGAGAGAGAGAGAGAGAGGCAGACCTGAATCACCCTGAAAGGCCTACAGGGCTACCAGCCATATGACTGTGTGGACTTGCTGGAGACCAAGCAGCATAAGAATCATCACCATCACCATCACACTTTGCATTTCCCAAGTTCACGTCCCCGTTTATCACTGATGAAACTTCAGGAAAAATGCCACAAGTGTGATGAGATTTCATAATTTATCCCCTCGACTGGCAGCAAAATAAGATTTCTCTGGAACCAGGGGATGACTGGAAACGCTCCATGAATCTCTGAGCAGTAAAGATCAGCAGAGGTCCACCTGTGACCCCGGGGGGGGCTGGACAGGATTCTGTGCAACATAAGCGACTGACAGAGCCAGGGGTCGGAACTCAGGGGTGGAAATGGGCACCGCCGAAATCCCCCGGCTCCCTACACCCGCTAAGTGAGAGATATCGACGGGGCTGCGAAGGTGAAATTGACCAAAGCGTCAGTGATCAGCCGGATCGATGGCTCCTCCGCAGCGCGGCTCTGGCCCGCTCCCTGACAGCAGGCTCCAGACCCCCGCTAACCTGCTGCTAGCAACAGGGGCCAAAGGCTGGGCGGCAGGCGGCTCCAGACCGCGCCCGGGGTGCGAGGAGCCGTCCGTCGTCACTCAGCGCTGCTTCAGGAAGACGGCCCTAATCTGAGACAGATGGCCAGGCTAACATACCACACACACACACACACACACCCCAGATACTCCCTTTGGAGTTCGGCACACTTTTTTACGCTCGTCAAGCAGCAGCGCCGTTTCCATGGAAACCCTTCTCCTACCGCCTTGGAGACGATATACAACTCATGACAGCTGCTGAAATGAGGCGAGAGAAACATCTGCCCTGGTGGAGTGAACGGCCCCAGTGCTCTGCCACTCCCCCACCCCCCCCCACCAGGTACGGGCTGAGTGTATTTTATACCACCTGACCGGACAGTGAGTCACAGACAGACCCCAAAGGTAACGCGCTGTGTCCACTGTGAGGCGTTCAGTGAAGCCCTCGATCCGAGCGCAGTGAATAAGGGGCAAAGCACAATAAGGGGCCTGGAGCCCCTGCAGGCTCAGCCCACTGACTGCTGACCCCCCTTCAAAGGAGGACAGAAAGCAGCCCCCCCCCCGAGCCCGAGCAGCCCCCTCTCTGCTGTCAGGGCGGCACTGCAGGCCCATGGAGCCTGACAGCCAATCAGCTTGCAGCCTGGCTTCCTAAGTGGCTGGGGGGCGGGAGGGGGGGCATCTTCAGGCTGCTGGACGTGGCTGGACAGAAATTCCTTCCTTCTGCAATTATGAATAATTTATGGAGATCTTCAATTCCAAGTCCACAGGTGATGTTTTATTTTAACCGAACATCAATATAGGACTGGGAGCAGAGCGGCTGCCAGGCGCCCTTTGGCTCGGGGAAAGTGCCTCTACCGGCAACGCGGCCACGTTCGGGACGTCCTGAAGCCCTGAGTCAGCATGCCGGACGTGGCCCGGCCCTGACGTGCGTGGGGACTCCTGGGGCTCGACATTACTGGGCCTCCAGGAAGTGAAAAGGTGTCACATGACCAGCAGCTGGTGAGGATTATAATGGTGTGGAGGCACCATGCTGGCCCTCGTCTCCGATTCCCTCCCTTCTTCTCGCCACCCCATTCCTTACCAACAGGCAGCCAGGAGCGGTTCATCAGCCACATTCTCCCGGCCAATCGCATGCTTCTGTCTTCTGCTCTGCATATGACTCACCTTAAATGCAACTAAGGATGCACCGGGATATTAATCAGCTGATCTCAGTCTCCGCACCACGTGAGTCGTCACCATGACAACCTTCTTCACATGCCATGTACTTGGGCGATGTGTGGCCTTCAGTGTTGGGGCAGGATGGCATCCTGACAGTGGTCACAGCACAGATACCAGGAGAGCTGGGAAGGGGCGCTGCTGCCTAGCGGGTTTCACGAGCCAAAGGTGTGCAGGGGTTCCCTCATGGGGGGAAGGGACCTGGGCTTGGGTCCTACATGCTCCCATGGTAATTGTCAGCATGTGCTGTGCATGTAATGTTGTGAAAATGTGCTAAACAAAATCAAATTGAACTAAATTGTTTCCGTAGATCCCTGAGCCAGATCGGGCCCCTGGGGTCCAGAGACACCAGGTGTGTCACTCTGAAACCACGTGGCCCTCAAGGCAGAGCCCAGGTCAGCAGGGAGCCGCACGTCCTGGCAGAGCCGGGCACAGGCGGGCACAGGCGGGCACAGGCAGACACGGGCAGGGAGCCCCGCCTACTCGAGCACTCACAGGGCACCCTGCTAAAAGAGGGTTACAGTCCACAGCAGGGTGAGGACGGGGGCCACATCCCTGAAGCCCCACCCACTGCTACCCCCTCTGGGGACATGTGACCTTCAGCAAATACAGTTGAGCACAGTGACTTTGTGTTTCACTGATATTAATTACCCAATTACATTAGGAAGCCTTCATCACCAGAAGTATGCGATAATGAATAAACATTAATCATACAGAGCAGCCTAAGTATAACTCTGTCAGACACACTCTGTGCAAGAGAGAGAGTGTGTGTCTGTCCTCCAGTTATTATACACAGGACTGCCTAATGTCATCACACACACACAAACAGAATGACCTAAAGTTATTGTAGACCTAGTGCCATCAAATAGATACAGAATGACCTTTTATCTCACACACACACACACACACACACACAGAATGACCTAATGTTATCACACACACACACACATACATGCCATCATACACACACACACACACACACACAGAGAATGACCTATTTCATACACACACACACAGAATGACCTATTTCATACACACACACACGCACACACAGAATGACCTAATGTTATTACACACACAAACACACATACATAATGACATGTCATCATACACACACACCCACCCACCCAGAGTGACGTTATCTCACACAGACACACACACAGTAAGCAAATAAATAAATAAATGTACAGGTGTGTGAATGTCATTAGGAAACCAGCACTCTGGGGTCTGTAACTCTGAACACCAAAGGGACAGAGAGATCCCTCTCCTCCTCCAGGGGATCAGAGAGCGCTAGATCACATTACAGCTTCTCTATACATCCACCCGTAGCACCATCCTCTTTTGTGGTGGGGGGGGGGGCAGGATGACCCCCTCGCTTAGCCCGGTGTCATGTGTCCACAAGGGATCGATATGGCTGTCCTGGAATTAGTGATAGTGCACTCGGGACGCCGGCGGGCGTCAGTGCCCGCAGAGCTGATGGGGCACGTGCGCCGAGCGGTGTGCGTCGCCGGCTGTGCTAACGAGAGAGGGTACAGTCTCAGGCAGGGCCGAAAGACAGCAGAGTCTCCCAACAGAACGCCCTGTGCCTCCCTGGGACGAGCGCAGGCTGCATGACTCTGTGCTGAATCTCATCATCAGCGACCATCCATGGGCAGAGTGAAATCAAGCAGCGCTCGCTAGCATGGTAGCCCGTTAGCCTGTGCCCCCTGCTTGCCCTGGTGCTGGCCCCCTCTGTAACCAGGGCCATAGAAATCAGTCTAATGAGAGGTAATCGAATCAGCTAATTGCATTAGCACGTGTACAGGGTTCCAGAGCAAGAGGCTGGCGGATTCACGGAGTTCTCCCGCAGTTACAAAAAAGGCAGTGAGGACAGCAGGGCTGGGGTGCTGAGTCTGCCAGATACGCCCCGTTTCTCAGCAACCAGACACCCCGAGTAACACACACACACACACACACACACATTACTGTCATTTCTACATGATCTCACATTCCCAGATTTTGTACAGGCATATGACTCTGCTCTAGTAGAGAACTCTCAAAAATCAGAGACAACGTGCTAAAACACCATTTAGTGAATCACACTGCAACAGCGAAAAATATCAGCAAAATGTAAAGGAAACGTTCCTATAACGGAGATGGAAAGCTTCCAATGACTGGATAGAACCATTCATACAGAGTCAGCTTGGACAGGACAGGTCATATTACCAGCTAAACTCCCTTTTTTTCCTTCTGAAGGTCTAAAGTAAACTCACGTTACACATAAACAAGACCATTTTTTACAGAAGCTGAAATCAGAGACCTCTATGAGCTTACATACAACCAGCTGCCAAGTTAACAGTAAAGACCCTACATCAGTCCCCCAGGAAAAGGCTGCGGACGGGTCGCCTCCCACCAGCAGGGGGCGTACACACACTGATCAGGAGTACTGCCCTGGCACTGCATCTGTCTGTTCTGCATCTCGGGCCATAAGATCGCAATGTAAATCAAGGGGAATAGAACAGTCTGTCACTCCTGAGTCCACGTGTAGCTTAAGGAGAGTTTTGGAAAATGCTATTTTCCCACCAAGCAGACAGACAGACAGGCAGGCAGGCAGGCAGGCAGACAGGCAGGCAGGCAGGCAGACAGACAGACAGACAGACAGACAGACAGACAGACAGACAGACAGACAGACAGGCAGGCAGGCAGGCAGGCAGATCAGGAGCAGACGCAGACAGGGATGGGGTGAAACAGGGTGACTCACCTGGGTTCAAAGTACGCGTAAGGTAAAGGTGGGCAGACAGAGCTACTCAGAACAACAAGGACTGCTGAATGGATAAATGATTGATGTAGAACCGCTACTCGTTTAGGGACTACCATTCACAAACACTACGTTAATGAAAAAAACAAATCATTATTTATCCATGCATTTACTACCAAATTCCACATGCCAGAGAGAAGTCGGTTATGGGAGGTGCGGTCATAATCACAGCGGCGGTCACGCCTAGGCTACCGCGATTTTCGCTCAAGGACTCGGCCGCTGGAAGAGCTCGGCCGCTAAGGGAGGGCTGGGCGTAGGTATCCGACCTCGGTACTCCGCCAGGATGTGCTGCTGTTATTCTTACGAATCACCCTACAAACCAACTGGCATTAAGTACAAAGCGAGAGGCGGCGAGCGGGCCGGGTCGCCCGTCCCCTGCGCGCGCGTTCCCCAAGCAGGCCGCTCGCCCTTCCCCACCTTCTCCCACTTATTTCCCTGTGTGTCCTTCTTTTGTTTGCGCCACAGAGAAGGGAGTTCCTCCACCAGCTCTCATTCCACTGTTTAAAACAGATGCTTTGTCCCTGAGCCACTACCCATAATGCCACCGTTGCCTCCGGCCGTACACAATAGCCATATTAAGTTCTGCTTGCTAAATTACTCACCCAGAGCCCGAGCCTGGAATACTGATGAACTGATCAAGTGACAATTAAACAAGCGTGATCTGTACTGTATACGGAGCTCTGCGCCCGGGCCGCTGGAGGCTCTCGGTACGGCAGACAGAGAGGCATTTCACAGGATTACACACAACCACAGCCAGAACATTAACCGCGCGCAGCTGCCAGAAGCAGGGAAACGTGTGCCTGCTAAACCAGGAACCTATAATACGACTGCTGCTGTAATCCCCTCACCATCTCGCCGGGGGCTGCAGGTCAGCGGCTCTGCTGGGGGAACGAGGAGCTCCCGGGGGAATCTGGCAACCCAGAGCCCAGCAGCTGTATGCACAGTGGGACATTCCAGCCTGTTCCAGAGCAGGCCGCCACATGACAGTGCCACTCAGCCATTGCGGCCTACCTGCACCACACCTGTGTAAGTTAGCCTATACCACACCAGTACCAAACCTGTCCGACTACTCTCTGCACCACACCAGTATTAGTCAAGCCGTACCAAACATATGTCTACAGGTACCATACTTGTATCAATCAACCTTCACCAGACCTGTATCAAATCTATCAGTCGATCTGCACCACAACCGTACCAAACCTGTCAGTTTACCTGTACCATAGCTATACCACACCTGTCAGATAACTAGTACCATACCTGTGCCTGCCAACTAGTACCACATCTGTACCAAACCTGTAGCGATCTACCTGCACCACACCTATACCAGCCGACCTACACCTCACCTGTTTCAGCCTACCTGTACCCCTCCTGTCCCACACCTTAACCAAACCTGCGCCTGTCTACCTGTACCACACGCCAACACGCCGGCTTCACTTTACCTGGCAGGAGGACTTCCCCATTTTTTCTGAAGAAGGGACTCCCTGGCCAAAGAGGAGGGCTGGACATGCTGGAGAGAGAAAGAGGGACAAGGTAAGTTACCTAATTTCTTTGCAGGAATCTCTCCAAACACCAGGAAGTTCAAGGGTGAGCTGTGGCAGAGCTATGGTCCAGGCACACTCAGCTGGTGGACAATTCCATGCAGTAAGAGCCCTGAAGCCATGAAGCAGCTCTTCATTAGATGTCACCCGTAGTCGCCGACTTAGGGTGTATTAACTCCATGTTTCTCAACCCAGCCCTCTGGGACCCCCAGACAATCCACATTTTTGCTCCCTCCCAGCTTTCAGCACACCTGTACCAGGTATGCGAGTGGACTGTCTATGGGTCCCCCCAAGGACTGGGCTGAGAAACCCTGGAACTAGGAGAGCAATCAGCAGCCTGGCTCATCAGAAACCAGGCCTTCACCGTCAGGGAACATGCCTCTCTGTGACATCTGCCAGCCAAAACAGGGCACCGCGGTCTAGTTGAGAGCACCGTGTGTAACAGCTGAGACACGCAGCCCGCAGCAGCGACTGGGATCGGATTCCGACAGGCCGATTTGTCAGGTCAGACAGGAAAGCCTGATCACAGGGCTGTCACTCCCCTGCACACTGATACTGTAATTACACAGTTCTGAGGGTCTTGTCTGACTTGTGCTGCGAGCGATTAATCACGCCTGGGCCCATCTCACCAGGTGCCTGGGAGGACAGATATCTTCATTAGCATATTAGTTGCCTAGAAACCAAACAACGTCTGACTTTTTTCCCCCCCTTGCTTTTTGGGGTGCTATGAACACACCTGATCCTGGTTGTGCAGAGCGGGGCACGCTGCTGTGTGCTAGCTTAGGAAGGAGGGAGCAGCAAGCCAGCTCCTATCCCAAACTCAGAAGTGTGCCACTGGCTTACAAACAGGGGTGTTTAACCCTACACCGCTGGGCCACTCCAACCCCGACTGCCAGCCCAAACATCTTTTATTATTCCACACGCACATATGCTTGGTGTCGGGTTACGACTATGGTATGTGTTGCCATGGACACCACATGCTTATAATACAGTGCCCAGATTTTTTTCCCCAACCAGCTGTAAGGGCCGAGAAGTACAGTCATAATTTTTTAATTTCCCACCCCCACATTTCAACATGCAGCGGTACACACTGGAACAGAGTCAGATTATAGGGCTGAACTGCCCGGCTGCATGACACAAACTCCACGGGGCTTTTGGAAAAACATAAAAACAACATTTGGCAAATTCCGGGCCTTGAAAGCCAGCGTCGGCACGAAGCTTGCGACTGGAGGAAGCGCCGCCCCGTAAAGGGCCGGAGACGCATGAGGCGAGCTCTGGCAGGAGCGAGCACGTTACCGTGTGTGGAATCTAGCCGATAGGCGGCTGCCACGGGCCAGGCCCGCACACACTCTTTTCTGGCCAAGGATGTGCCACCGTTCCACAGGCGGACTGGCGAAATCTCTCAAGTGTGACCGCACAGTTACCATCCTAGTCACGTGAAGCCCGTCTTTGGCTCGATAATCTCACCTGCCTGCTGCCCTCCTCCACTCCCCCCAAATCACAGCCCTGCAGCTCAGCAGGACCCTGCAGGAACTCCCCAGGGCACTTTCCCCTTTGCTCACACCGGGTCCCTCACCCAGAGCACCTGGCTTTCTCCAGCTCACACGCTCAGCCAAAGCGGCCTGGGTTCCAGATGCAGCACAGGATATTCCAGCATCTCCCAGTCCGGGCCTCCGGGACCCACAGAAGATCCACATTTTTGCTCCCTATGAGCTCCCTGTCCTGTCAGACATGGACTGTCTGTGGGTCGTCGAGGAGTGGACAGGCAAACACTGGGATATTCCATAATCGGGAAGGTTACTTCACCTGCTGCTGACCTCTGCTTACATTTACACCGCAAAGATTCAGTGGCTTAGCCATCACCCCCAGTAAACACACACCTAAGACAGCATTCGCTGTCAGAGATATGAGGAAGATCGGTGCCCCAGCCAGTATGGGACTGGCTGTGATGCGTGTGCATCATAGCACACAGAGGAATGGCATTCTGATGTAGGAGGAGGTCAACAAACACAGTGACCACTCAGTACACAGAGGATAGAGAGACCTTGTCTGTCTTCTAATCCATGTAACCTACGACTCAGCAGGTCAAGAGGTTCATGATCCAGAGGAACGTCAGCAGAAAGGAAAATCAGAAGAAATCAGTTATGAGCACATATAGGGTACAGCGCAAGGAGAAACATCAAGGGGGAGCATGACAGCAGTACGAGTGGAGGGAGGAGCATCAAAGAAGTAGGGCAGGGGTGCAGAAGAGGGAGAAGCAACAAGGAGGAGAAGGACAGGGTTACAGAGGAGGGAGGAGGATCAAGGAGGAGTAGGGCAGGGGTACAGAGGAGGGAGGAGCGACCAGGGGGAGTAGGGCAGGGGTACAGAGGGAGGAGCAACAAGGAGGAGAAAGGCAGGGGTACAGAGGAAGGAGGAGGATCAAGGAGGAGTAGGGCAGGGGTACAGAGGAGGGAGGAGCGACCAGGGGGAGTAGGGCAGGAGTATGGAGGGAGGAGCAACAAGGAGGAGTAGGGCAGGAGTATGGAGAAGGAACATCAAGAACGGGCAGGGCAGAGGTACAAAGGAACAAACGAGCACAGCTGCGTGCTGTGGTAAGGGAAATGTTCTCATGCACTGTGAGGTGAGTGCAGTGTAGTGTAGAAATGAAGTACAGCCAACAAATGTTGGGGAGTATCCAGTGCTTGGATTCAAAAGGAAATATTTTCCACTGGACGAGGCAGTGTCTACAGATAGTCAGACATACTTCAGGGAGCATGGAACTAGTACCAAACACTCAGCACTGATGCCCACAGGGGCAAAAGGAGAGGCTTTTCCAAAATGCACATCAAACCTTCTTAAGGACACCCTTCTGCTACCCATTCTCAAGGTGGTCAAGCCAGCACACCTAAAAACAATGCAGTCCAATTTGGTCTGAGGATACAGGGCAGAACAATGAGCTCTTCTGGGACCCTAAATCTGAGCGTTAAAGGGTTTTTAAGTGACTGTAAAGTTATCTTTGGCTGGGGGCCATGCTGAGAGTCTGCCCAGAGTGCAGCCCCCTTCCAGACAGGCAATGCAGACAGACGCATGGGAGCACGGCGCTGCGAGCGAGCCCTCGGCTCTCGTTTCCAGGGGGACCTCGTGGGCTGGGAGCGAGGAATGCAGCACGCAATGGATATGGGTAGCAAAGCATGCCACCGTACTGCCCTTCAGAGTTACTGTAGCCACAGCAACAGACAAACCAATCAGAAGCACAGAAATAAACATGCATGTACCTTTATTTGCAGTTTAGATTTTGAGGTAATTTTTTTTTTGTTTCGTTTCTTAGACAGCAGTGCCTGCGTGAGATTAGTCAGGGTTACTCTTCCGCACTGAAAGCTTGCTTGCTCTTTCCTTTCAGAAGCAGGTTTAAAAGGACTCTTCCAGAGCTAGAGGACCACCAGTTGTCATCTCCAATAATTCACAGACCCACTGATTTTTATGAAGATGGACAAAAGCAGGTACAAAATCCCTAAAATAAGCTCCAAGCCATCTGGTGTTGCCATGGAGAGCTGCGTTGCCAGGGTGATGGCGTATCTCTCCGTGCTAATGGCCTGTCCTTTTGCCAGGCAACAAATAGCCCTGTGATGCAACTGCACCTGTCTCGGCTATGTGTTACCATGGAGGCATTCCCGTTGCCGTGGCAACCATCACGCTAATCACCTCGCAAGGGCAAACGTGCAGCAGTGAACTCCTGAGCACAGCTGCTGTCGCTGATCACTCCTAAAAGGGGCTGGCCGAGGCGCATGTGGGCTGTAAGTGGCCCTGAGAGGGCCTTAAAGCAGGGCGCCACCCGTCAGGCCAGCGCCACACATCAGCACAAAAGCAGTCCCCGTTCCTATTAAAGCGCCTGCAGATACGCCAGCAGTAACGTGGCCACGTGCGCTTAGGCACAGAGCATGCAAAAAGTACATTAATCTCATCGTATGGACAGAACGATGAAGCTGATGGTCACTCTTAAGATCAAACAGAACATGATGTGTGTGTGATGAAAATGATAAAGAATAAGGGTAATGAGATGCAAGTCTGATGAGATGGTGATGAAGATGATGATGATGGTAATGAGGAACAGGCCAGTCTGAGGAGCTGATGAAGAGTATCGTAGTACAACCTG
>JAODKK010000025.1:12612200-12622569 GCA_026774405.1 Petrocephalus microphthalmus
GGGGGGCGGCTGTGGCGCGGCGTTTCCGAACGCCGGAATGTCACGACCATCAATGTCACATGGCGCGTCCAAAACAAAGTGGGCGACTGGCGGTCGCTACGGACAGGGCAGAGGGACGTGACTTTTACAGGCAGCCGCGCGTTATCTCGGAGCCCAGGCATCTCTCCCGATCCCGGATCCCGCAGCCCGCCTCTTCGCCTTACCTGGGTATAAACCGAACCGGCCGCACGAAGTGTCGCTGCGATCGACGTTTCTGCGAAAAGATCCTTCAGGAGCTTCCATTGCATTCTCCGGTCCGAGTGAAACTCCGAGCTCCGGAGCAGAAACCCGGGAAGGGGGACGAGGTCCCGGCAGGCATCTGCAGGCAGCTTCAGCGCGCAGAGGAGCCTCCAGCCGCCCCTGTTGTCCCGGCCGCCAGTCTGCCTGCCTGCCTGCGTGTGTGTGTGTGTCTGTCTGTGTGTATGTGTGTGTGTACGTGCGTGTGTGTTTTGGGCTCTTCTAGCTGCGAGAGGAAAAAATAAACTGGTGGACCGCGAATGAAAAGTGCACACATGAGCAGAGGGGACGGCTGCGGGTGGGGCGTCATCGCCGCCGCCGCCGCCGGGCTCCGCAGACCCGCATAAGCGCGCTCTGCCCGGCAGCTGTCCGGTAAAGACCGATTAATTACCCCCCCTGTAAGGAAGGGCTGGGGCTCACGCTACGGCGAACACTCTTCGGATACTAATCTTACATCTATTCGCCTTCGTTTGATTTTTCGCGTTGGAATTCCATCTAACGACCATGTCTTTCTCATTATAAATCCCCAAAAGGCGAAGCAACTTAATTATTACTGTCAGCGTAGCGTTAAGAATTTACTCCAGTAAATAAAAAGAAATAAAAAAATCCCCGAACGAAGCCATTTGTCGTGCGTTCAAACTTTAGGTATGGCACAGAACGGCATAATCCAGCAACCCGGATAAATAAGACATTACAGGCTGAGACCACTACTAATCCAGAGAAGAGTAGGTGGTTAGGAAAAATGTGGCAGGCCGGTAAGTGCCAAGTAAGAACTAGAATAGCGACAGTCGTACGGAGCCACACTCTTAAATTAGCACTGAGTGTGTGAATTATCTTCTAGTGTGCAAACCAGCCATTTGCAGGATAAATTGAAACGATAATGCTGCCCATATGACGTGAATAAGTTATCTGACGTATAAAGCGTCCTACTTAAGATCCTTCATACCCTTTTAGCTGTCCCACAAGCAGTTCATGGGGAGAATATCAGTAAACTGGGACAATTTTGGGGAATCTTACCCGCTTACTTTAAAAATATGATCTAATTATAAACATTAAAACATAGAACTGTTACTGAGAGCCCAAGAACTGAGCTTAAGGTAATAGACCACAGGCATAAAGATGCATCTAACTTGTATCCCAATTTACCCTTCGTCCCACCTAACCATGTATCACTAACGGCACGTCTTGTGGTACATAAGTGAGTATGGTTAGTATGATGTATCGTTACGGGTCTTCATTAGAAATGGTTAATGGACACCAAACAAGGCGGTCAGCAGCTGTCCACCATGTAAAGGGCCACTTCAAATTAAAACTGAACATCTTCCTCTATCAAACAAACAAAAGAGCGGTGCACCAAATGGGTTTGAGAGCTGGGAACCCTGGCCGGAAGGACCGAGATCCCTCTCCACACCCTGCAGCAGCAGCAGGTATGCTGAGAAGAACTCAACCCTTCTTCACCAGACCACCTTGAAATATGCCAATCCAAATAACAGTAGCTTGCAAAACTACTGGTGAAAGATATGAAAAAGATAAAACTCATAAGAAAAGATTATAGTGAAGGGAACCAATGAAAGATGCTATGCTCAGAACATGGATATTTTCACCCCCATAGACAAAAGATAAGTACCACTAAGCCCAGACATCACGGTCTAAATGTGAACATAGGCTAGTTGGGCAAGTGAGGTGTGATTACTGTATATAGAACACAACAGACCACAACAGAGCACCCATTTGGCTTTAAACTGAAGAGGCAGATAGAGCCCCTCCTGGATATTAGTCATTTTGACTCACTCACTGTAGCCCAGGTCCCCTCCAGCAGTCCAAGTTTTTGCTCCCTCCCAGGTCCCTTTCCTGCCAGACAGCCCACATTTTTGCTCCCTCCCAGCTCCTTGTAGAGAGCTAGGAGGGAGCAAAAATGTGGACTGTCTGGATGTCCCCAAGGGACGCTTTGAGAAACACTGCTGTAGCCCAAGCACTGACACACAGCAGCCTTCCTACCTGGAATGTGGCTCCCTCTCGGCCTCTCATTGAGGTGGACTCCCGCTTTAGCCTGCCTGCCGTTTCTTTGTGACAGGTTGTTTATAGACCACAGTGCGGCTACACATCTCAATTCATGTGACAGTGGAGCAAAAAAAAAAAAAAAAAACAAAAACCACAAAAAGCCTCCCAGATCTACGTCAAAGCCCCAACAAGCCCTGACTCATACATCTACTGTTTACTTGAAGAGCTGTCAGCAAACTCCTCCCTACACAGGAGTCACATATTTATTTACCTGAAGAGCTGTCAGCAAACTCCTCCCTACAAAGGAGTCATGTGTCTGTCCTGAGGTCTACCCGTCCAGCGAGTCTAAACTCTCTCGCATCTCATTGGTAGGAAAACTGTGGACTAGTTTCAGATAAGAGGAGCCCTACCGTGCCAGAAGTGTACTTTAGGACAACTGACACACCTTCAGCAGTAGAAGTCATAAACATACATCCTAATAAAATTCATGGTACAATTAAAATGGGGGATGCCAGCTGTACCCTCCTCGGGAAAGGAAAGAGAGGGTGGGGGAGGATTTAGGGAAAAAGTCATGTTCTCTTTTAGCCCAGGTAGCAAATAGTTGGAGTACAGCAGTCTGTGAAGTGGGTATTTTATCTGCAAAAGTAGAAGACGAGATAAGCACCAGCTTCACACCACCTTCTGCAGCCATCTCCAGCTTCAGCTCCAAATGCAACCTTTTCATTGTCACCCAGAAACGTCTCACCTCAGGCCAAACTGCATCGTGATTTATCAAAAATACTGTTTTAATCATGCCTGAAATGTTTAGTCTCTGTCTTTCTTTTATATTCCAGGCATATAATAAATTCACACACGCAGCCAAGTATTGAGTCATGGTTTCCAAGACGTAAAAAAGAGGTTAACGTCAGTTAGTAGCTGCTAAGATTATTTATTACTATTTTATGACAGACCTTCTAGAGTAGAGATTTATACACAAACAGCCCATGGTGTCTCACAGGGTAAACTGTCCTGGCAGAGCCTTGCAGCTATTAAACACAGCAGAGCTATTTAACAACAGCCGGACGTTTTCAGCAAACTTTCCACCTAATCCTTTAGCAGAGGGGGCGTGCCTCTCCATGCGGTTCAGTCTCAGGGGAAAACCCTGCGAGGTGAGAGAAGAGACGTCCCCTCGCTCTGCACAGCAGGCCAGCAGGTATGCCGACTCTGAGGTCGTGACTCATGCCCATTACCTCTGGGGAGTCTGATCACAGAGCTCTGCTCTAAGAGCCACGGGGGAAGGAGGGGGCAGGATTGGAACAGCATCCGCTCCGCCGTGGACCATGGGGATCAGCGGCTCACCTGACTGATGGTCATCCATGTGCAGTGAGAGGTGAAGTTAGAGATCGTCCTGTTTGAATGGACTCATGGCTGCCACAGCACCGCGGTGTAACCTGACACCCCAGGGACTTCTGGGTAGAGTGCTCACTAAGGCAGGGGAGGTCACTTTTCTGCAGCCCTTTGAGGGAGATGGAACAGGATTAAATCACTGGTTTGATTCCAATAGGGAGAATTCAGTCACTGTTGATATGTTTTGACTGTCTGCTAGATCTAGAAAAAGACAAATTCCTCGGTCCAGGAAGAGCCATAGAATTACAGCTGCATTACACTAATGTAATGTAATGTAATGTAATGTTTTCTCTCCAGTCCAGTGGACACCTAGTATGGACCACAGCTCATTAAAACTTAAACAACGTTTTATGCATTTCTTTTGACCTAAAAGTAGATTATTATTAGTGCTACAGTTTGCAGAAATAAAAGAACTTTGAATTAATTACACAGTCACAAAGGTGCGTCATACTAAGCTGAATTCCAATTAGCAGTATAATAGAGGTCTGACAAACAGCACTTTTCAAGGCAACTGACAGAGGTCCAGAGAAGGTGGACCTGATGCTTCAATTGCTGGTACGTCACTCACAGGAATTACACGATTATTTAACACGTCAGGGAAGAAAATGATGACAGCACACATCAAACACAGACAAATGGCTTCGGCAAAAATGAACAAATCAAAGCTCACCAACAGACATACATGGACACTTAATAAGACAATCACTAAATACTAAACACAAAGGCATGGTTTCAAAAGTGACTACAGAAACAGCACCTCTGCGCCCCAGTCTGAACAATAACCAGACAATCGCTGCAAAATGCTCAAAGGTACATTATTGTATATCAGAAAGAAAAGCAATATGGTCAGACTTCCATCACACTTTTTCCTACATCCACAAAGGATGCACACCGCCAGTGTCCACTGGTAAGGAGAGCCATCTCACTGGAGGCGTTTGGTCCAACGACAGCTAATGCTTAGTACTTATAGGACAACAAGAATTTATTTTGCACAGACCAATAACAAGATATGAAATGACTTGTCATGAAAAACTCATAATTCCATTATGCAGATTGGCATGGCAGTGGTCAGAAGGGACCTGTGTCGCAGCATCTTAGGCTGTGCAAGCCTGCCCCTGCAAGTGTGTCACCACTGTCAGTGAGGACAGAGAGCGCTCTGGTTTCCCTGGCAACTGGAAGAGCCTGGGTGGAGTGACAAGCTGTGTTAATTCTCTCACCCATGAACCGTAGGGATCACCACCATTCATCTTCATTTCCATCGGTCTGTGTCAGTGAATTAGGGGTATTAGTCTACTGGCATGGCTGAGCTCAGTATTCCAGGGCTGCTCTCTCTCCTGACTTCACGTAGAACATACTCATCCCCAACTGCGAGTCCAGGGCCATTCCCACTCCTGACTTCACGTAGAACATACTCATCCCCAACTGCGAGTCCAGGGCCATTCCCACTCCTGACTTCATGTAGAACATACTCATCCCCAACTGCGAGTCCAGGGCCATTCCCACTCCTGACTTCACGTAGAACATACTCATCCCCAACTGCGAGCGCAGGGCCATTCCCACTCCTGACTTCATGTAGAACATACTCATCCCCAACTGCGAGTGCAGGGCCATTCCCACTCATGACTTCATGTAGAACATACTCATCCCCAACTCACCCTCAGTCAATGAGATAAGTGTCAACACCAAAAATCAGCGCAACAGCACAATCATAGATGAGTGAATGCATGTCATGAGGGTTTGGATATTGGTGAAAGCTTAGGCTTGGATAAAAATGTTTCTGACCCCATAGCAGTATAGAAAAAGCCAGCTGGGAGGCATACTTCTATGACTGTGGCTTCTGCCAGGACACTGCAGACAGGGGGTCAAACTCGGGTTATAGGTCACGGAAGCCCACAGGGACCTCCAATGGAAAAGGTTCCCCTCAAGCCAAGTACTAATGCCTCTCCCTAAGGAGACATGCAGCTCTTCCTGCAGGACGCTTCAACAGCCCTGAAAGCTCCCAGTGAGACTGCCGGGGTTATACACCCATCTGCTGAGAAGAAATCAATGGTGAAAATGCACTGGTTGTGACTTCAGGGTCCCCCGCTTCCCTACGCCCTACGCTACTCTGAGGCAGCCCAACAGAGTAGAGGCCAGTCAATAATACCGAACCTGCACACGGCGGCTTTCCTCTTTGCTGAAAGGGACACAGTGATGAAGGAGAACAGACAGCACTGGCTGAGAACAGTAATTATAAGCAAGGAGTAACAGTAACACGGCTAAGTACAGTAAGAGTTGCTCATCAGCAATAGTGCAATGTAATGCATTTCACTGCCACCTTGGCAGAGCAGTGCTTTTTGGTTTCTAGTAAGGTAAAATTACATAGACCTGATGGCAGATCTTCAAGGTCAGAAACGTTATTTAGGAAGACCTGGTGGACCCCCACTGCAGGCTTGGATACAATAGTGAACATTAACCTCATATGACTACACACTGAGCCCGGGGGTGAGCAGTCAGTAGTTTAAGTGCATGGATGCCATGTCTAACAGGGTGGCTAATTCGTGGAGCACCCAGGGCAAGGCCGGGGCACACCGGGCTCCATGCTGACTTCCTGGCTACCACTTCTGGTGCCGCCATGCCCATGACCCTAATCCGTAATCAGCGAGCCTGAAAGGGAGGCCTTGGGTGGTTCTGCACCGCTGCCTTCGCTGCGGTCACGTGGCCAGCTCTTCGTAAGAGTGCTGTCGTTAGTGATGGTGCAGTCTTTGTTTGATGGAAGCTCAGCATGAACTGCCCGTGCGCTTTTAATTTTCCGTCCTTAAGAACGGTAGCTTGTCCTTCCGCATGAAACGCGACTCACAGACAAGGTTCAGCGTGGAAACCGGCATTCTGTTGGCTTTGCGAGAGCCCGTTCTCTCCACCTGCTCGTGCTACACCAACATGCCAGTACAGACGCAAGTTCCACAGCAGCTTCAATAAACTCATTTTCTGCTCTCGATATGCTTTTAAGGTTACATTCACACATGGGTTATGCCTCAGATAAAGCGTACAAAGGGGAATGCTATTATCCAGTAAATACATTAATTGTAACTTCGACAATTATGGGGGAGGAAATGCCCTCCACTCCAGAACACATGCATGCTCCAGGTGAGCTGCTCCTAACCTGTGTATGTCTATGACTGACCATAACATGCACCATAAGGAATACATGCTAATGGTCTAGTGTTTGACACAAAGGCTGAGCACACAAGTCCGGGTCTTAGGGCCAGGGGGGTCTCTGTTCAGAAATGAAGGGACCAATCAAGAGGCACAGCTGCTTGACGGGACATTGGAGGGGGAGCCCTCACGCCAGGCTAAGCGCACTGCCCAGTTTTCAAGATCAGAAGCATCGCAGATTCTCTGCTGTCAGCCTGGAAACGCTCACTTTGGAGCCTGAGTTGAAGGGGACTGGCCTGATGGGTACTGAGGAAATCACACTGCGACCCCCAGGGAGGTAGCAGGGAATTCTGTATACAACTGCAAAAGTGAGAAAGCAGCATTTATTAGGAATGGAGTCCCGCAGGAGCAGGAAACTCTTCCATGTCACCTTTTGCAGTCCTTCTTCACGGCAAGAGTCCATTAGAAAACACAGACAATTAGGAATAAGGCTAACACCAGAAAGGATCCCACTATAGCCCTGCCTAAGCCTGCAATATCAGTGCTAGGCTTGCAAATGCTGGGCCCCTGACACTCCACGCTCAGACACCTCTTAAAGGGGAACTGTCCTCCTTAGACCCTTAATTGTGCATTCAAAACCTATGGAACTCAAAATATAATTAAAGGTAAAGGAAAGGAAGACATCATGGCATAGAACAGGATACTATTAATGAGCTCCACCTTTCTGGGTTAGGCCTCAGAGTCAGTTGGTGCAGTATACAGTCAGTGCAGAAGCAGGCTTTGCAGGCTCAGTTCTGACACAAGTAGTTAAATCAGAAATCCCAGAGAGGCATCCTCAGGAAGACCTGGAGGGATGTGTCCCACTGCAGAAAACTTGGCTGAATCTAGCCCCACAGACATTTATCTTGGTGGGCCTCTGAACACACTAGTGTGGGCTGTTGATGGTGCCATAGCAACAACGGCTGGCAATGTGTCCAGAGGTGATCCCGACGGCGCGCGTCACTCGGATGACAGTGACAGCATGGTTACAAAGAAAAATTAGGCCACAGGTCTCATAGCAGAACATCATTTCGGAGAAATGTTCTAGCACATGCAGTTACACGATACCCAGAATGGTGCTCCACAGAGGACTGATACCGTGAGACGGTTTGGCAAGGACCTTGGCCAACGTGTACGCGATCTGTTTCCTGAGACACACTATTCCAATTTGTGAGATACGCACTAATTTAAACAGTAATGAATTCAACATTCCTTCCATTAACTCCAATACAAGCGGTAAACAGCTATTGAAAAGCATGTTTGTCACAATGCAAGTGAGCCGTAACGAGCTATGGCGTACTCCCAGCCCCCAGCGACTCAGCGCCCTCTTAGCTAACCCAGTATTATGTGAGCAATGCTGCAGGGCGACTGGCCACACTGACTGAATAAGGCAGGGCACCTCTTTCATTAGCTAACTAACAGCATAACCTCTTCACTTATTGGACTAGACCATCTAGACAAAGTCAACTGCTGGGGAGTAGAGAAATGACATGATAGACAGCCTTGTCTTCTGCGCAGAGCTGACAATCACTAAGGACTGAAGTTCTCAGTCAAGGAGTCAAGTTAACAGCTTTCCTTTCAGGATGTACTCACAGTCTCAAAAGGCTTTTAAGTCAAGGGACAAAAGGCCGAGTGGTTTCTGGGTCAATAATCTTTTTGCACCGTCTCGTTACCGTGCCGCCAATCTGGGGTGGTATTACAGTATAGAGAGTCTCTACATTAGACCAACCCAGTCTCTTATCCCAGTATGTTTTCGGGCCAATAGCAGCACATACTTCCCTCATAGCGGCCTGGCAGCCACAGTGTCAAATCCAGCCAAGGATGAGTGGAATCCATGACATTTGTTTTCTATATATGCTGATGGGTTAAGGGCTAATTGATAAGACCAAGTAATGTGGGTTAGCTTAGATAACATGCATTAAAGCCCTCAGCTTATAGCTGTCAGAAGGTATCGCCTTCATCCCGAAACCTAGGCAGACATACACTGAGGTCGCTCAGCGGCGGGAATGTGCCCGCCGGAGTTCTGATGTATTTTATTTAGACCTTTCGCCCTTAATAGGAGAAGGGCCTCTGGTAATGTGATGGCGGTGGGGGACCGCCTTCCCCTTTGCCTGGTGAGTAACCATACGTGGCCCACTTTGCCTCCTCTGATTAGCAAATTCATGGATCTGAATGCCGGGCTGTGAACAGCTATTGAGAGACGGCTGGTCAAGTGGACCCCGGGCAATTCGCTAAGTGGGACTGAAGAAAAACCCATTATCTGCAGCCCGTAGAAGAGGGGGCCGAACTGAAGGGCACTTAGCGAAGTGAGGAGCAGAGCGACGGGGTGGCTGTGTGCACTGATGACTGTCCCCATATTGCTACCTCCACGCCCCTGCAGTGACAGGTGTATCTGTATTCCACCTGTAAACACAGCGATACAGCACAGCCGTGACGAGCAGCCAATCCACGAGGTGGGCCCGGGGACAACCAGGAACTCGCAGCTCTGGGGAAGGTTTGCGTGGGCAGAGTAAATCAACCTGGCAGGCTGGTAGGAAGCTCTCGGGCCGTACAGTCAGCCTGTCTTCTCAGCGACGGCACAGAATGAAATCCACATCAATGGAGTATGACACTGATAACAGCCTGGCTGAACAGACATGAAGATGATGGGACTCTCCTGAGGTCTCCAAGAAGCCGAGACAGGCAGCCATCGGTACGTTTCCCAGGAAGCCACCCTGCCTTCAGCCTGTCACTTTAGGCTGCTGGGGATTTCTCGACATTAACACGGATTTGAACATGTCAAATCTGAGGCCACCGCTGTGACGGTACAAAACCACTGCCACAACAAGGGGTCTTTATTTGAGTGCATGTAGCAATCATCCCCCAGACTCCATCTTCAAATGTATTTTTAAAAATAATAGAAAAAGGCAGGGAACAGTCAGGACGTAGAACCTCTGTAGTGTGTCTGTCACCTTCTGATGACATCACTACTGCCGGGAGAACCCTTCCTAGGGATGGGCCAGTTTACCCAGGGTTTTTCCACACATCCTCCTACAGATGTACAGGATTACCTGATCTTGGAGCAGGTCACAGAAGACTGCGATTGTACATGAAGGAGATGCTTTCAAGGACACCACCCCGCACCTCACAGCTGTCTGCTTCTGGTGCTTTCTCAGCTCATGGTCCGATCTCCTTGGCTGAGTGGCCCATGTTTCTGAGTCTCCATCCTACGTGAGGTCACCATCCCCACACAGAGTAGCTTCAGAAGCATTCTAGATCCTGCTGCCTTGCGGCCTTTCTGGATTCAGGATGATCAGGATTGCGCGTCTCCCTCAAAGCGTTCGGCGAGACCACCGGAGCGTCCACATTGCTGTGAATGTGTGATCTCCTGAGTGCAGGTCGGGTCACACAGATGACAGAATGGGACCTCATACTGCTGCCCAAACAGCAGCAATGTCTGTCACCTGCCTTCCTTGTGTGATCAAGATTTCTTTAAATGCCTCCTGTTTTCACCCTCGGTTCCACACGTAATGGGATGGAGATGCAGAAAAGC
>JAODKK010000025.1:12664067-12677995 GCA_026774405.1 Petrocephalus microphthalmus
AAGAGTCTAAAAGCACTTATGTAAGTCGCTCTGGTTAAGGGCGTCTGCCAAATGCTGTAAATGTAAATGTAAATGTAGTAAACACTGGCAAATCTACTGATCATTAGTGAAACATCCCCTTTTGATCTCCGGAGTTTTTGAGGTCGTGGGGGCAAATTAATCTGTAAATTCTGCCTAGTTGTCTAGTGGAGTCGGGAGATTTTTAACAGATCAGAGTGAATAAAGTGAAATGGCATGTTGATTGTGCCGGGTGCGTCGTATTTTTGGAAATCCGGTGTGTTCTGACTATATGTTTCTTTATATGGTAGTTGCTGTGCGGACAAGAAATTCCTCGTTGGGTGAACCGACTGGCTTACTTCAGTTCGTGCATCCCGTTCCTACAAAGCTGTCTACCGAAGGAATGGCTCACCCCAGCCGCCCTTCAAAGCCACATTAGCCTGGGCCTTCATAAAGAGGAGCAGCTAGAGTCTAGTGACGAAGATCTTCCCTCTGCCTCAGGAGCCAGCATGGGCCCTGGCTCCTCGCACAGCTGCCGCCACACCAGGGTCTGAGCAGCCAGTGACGATGTTCCTCTGGATCCGTGCTCTTTTTAGGAATGCTCTTCCACATTCAGGCCTGAACTGAGGCTCCGGATCCCCGCCACCCTGCATAGGACAAGCAGGTACAGAAGATGGATGGATGTATGAACGCCCAAAACAACGAGGCATGAAGATTCTGACACAGAGACTGCAAAGGAAATGCATAATTTTTTATGCACAAGAATTTTTTGACCCTACAGATAATGAACTTAACGAGACTTTTATTTGTATTCTGACAAGTTTCAAAATCAGTGACAGATGGTATAAACAAACCACAGCACTGTCTTTATTTTCTCTATCTGAGTTTATTAAAACAAGTGTAGTTTGGTATATTTATGAGAATATGTTTACAGCTTTTTGTTTTTGTCAAGACATGCGTGTATGGATTTTGCATGCTCTCCCTGTGTCTGTGTGAGATTCTCATGGGTACTCCGCTGTCAAAAGAAATGCAGTTAGACGAACTGGTGTTTCTAGTCCAGACCATGGGAACAGCCCTGAATACTGTGACGTAAGCAAAGTTAATCTCCATAGAACCTGGATTGCTTACTTCCAGTTTGGAGCAAGGTCACACATTCTTAAATCCTGTAATGGGCAAAATAATGCCGTGACACTTATTGCATTTCATATCTCTGTACACCTAAATTGTTACAAGTAAGTCTATCATCCAGAATATATGTTTGAAAACAGATCTCCTCTCAGGTTAAGATACATATTACTCTTATCTCAGACATTACAAAAGCCCTTAGAGCCAATGTCAAACAAATGAGACTAGAAAACCACACTGAATAACCATCTAGTATTTTTGAGTGGAATTTAAAACAAAATTATTTTTGTTAATGTATTTATTTCTTTTTAATGTTTCAATGGAAATGTTCAGTCTAATCTTTTATGACATTTTATTTGTGATGCCATTAACGTATTTTCCTTTTGTACTGTGCAATTTAAAATAGATTGATATACACCTTACTGGTTTAGAAGACCGCCAACAATTTTAGAAAATATACTGATTAAAAACATGCAAACAATAACCCTTACTGGCAGTTATTTTACTGACTCCACGTCTGAGCATTGACAAACTTGGGGGCAGAGGTGGCCTAATGGTTAGCGAAGTGCTTAAAAAGAACTGGAAAAGTTGCTGGTTTGATTTCCCGACCAGCCAGTTACCAGTGAGGTACTGCTGACCAGGTCCTGAATTAGCTGCCCACTGCCATGTCACATAGGGGTTAACACTAGCATTCCTGAAAAAATGAGGCTTTCCTCACCAGTACCCCCCCCCCCCCTTACTGTCCACACAAGCTGCCCGCCGCCTCTACAGCATCATTAACACCTTTTGTTTTGCAAATGAATCACAGTCACTCAGTTAAAGTCATCCCCCAACCAGGCATCCATCAGTCACATCTAGAGATGAAATGGTATGAAAAATTGATATTACAATTATAGTGACCAAAATGATCAGGGTTATCAGTTTTGTGGAGGTATTGTTAATGTGCTGAAAAAGAACTAATACACAAACTGAAATCACTTCAAGATTTATGCTGAAAACCACAAATAAAATTAGTAGCACTATATACTTTTCGTTTGCATAAACATTAAAATAACGCAGCCAGCTTATGTAAACATATGAAAACCATACCAAAATGTACATAAATGTTAAAAACCTTGAGACTGTTGTCATCGCCATCCATATTGTTTTCACTAACAGAAAACAAATCCACATTGCATGCTGTGTCTGCGCGCCTGTGTCTGGGAGACTGTTTGATGCTGGGCAGCATTTAACGTGAGTTAAACAAAGCGGTATAATACACACATGGCAACACCAGACCAGATATCTAAATTTACACTGACTGAACGTGATACAGTGGGGGGGGGGAAATCAGTAATACTAAGGCCGTCAGACACGCGCACACACTGTGCTTGGAGTCCTAATCGGCAGCTCCTTGCAGTGCAGTGATACAAACGTCATCAGTCATGAGACAAACTGCAGAAACGCAGTGTTGACAAATGAATCATTACATAAGTAACTTTCCAACCAGGAGCATCCAAATGAATGGAAACTTTAAAACATAAATCTAAAACAAAGCAAACTCTTAGGATATTAGTTCACCAAAACAATATATTTTACTTAAAAATGTTTCACAGCATAAAAACCAAAGAAAACGTAAATTAAACTCAACTAAACCAAATTAGAGTATGAACTTACCTTTTGCATTCTGTCTGTTTACTGATGAAAACGCGTTTATACCAAGTTTTCTGTTCCTGCATTATCCATTTGAAACAACACTGCGCAAACTTTTCAGTTTACCCTCACTTGCACCGATGCTTGGGTAAAAAAGATTAAAAAAAAAACTATCCATCTCTGATTCGTCATGTATCTGACGTCACAAACACGCCATTAAACGACAGGATGTTTCAGCAAATACTCGTTAGGTCTGGGAATCAATTTGCCATCCGCGTTATGTTTCTCGCGCGGTTTGGCCCAAGCAGGTCGCCGTACTTTTACGTCACAGACCGTCAATACAGCCGTCCGAGATGGTGAGACAGCGTTATGTTTTCTCCGTTTTAAGTGTGTGTTTTGGCCGATATTATGAACCGATTTTCGCTTTGTTACATTTCATCACGTATCGCGCTTGTCAGTTTTTAAATCGTGCAGTCATACGTGTTATAAGTGTCAGGATTTGAGTTTGCTTGTCGGCTCGCTTGAGCCATCCCCCGTTCTGCTGTATGGTGGCGTGACAGAGACTTGCTGTTTATTCCTTCGTCACCGGATCTGCTGAGCGTGTCACTATAAATACACGCGGCCGCACGCCTGTCAGGTCCAGCTCGGCGAATCGTGACTCCCGTAATGGTCGTTTTTTGCAGCACCGGTGAATATGCGCGGTGCAGCTTAGGTGGCGCTCGGTAACGCGATTCGCTTCGTGCTTGTGCGTCTGTAACAGGGTCAGAGTCAGAGCGGAGGCCATGGGCCGGGCGGAGGAAAGAAGGACGACAAGGTGAGCTCCGTGCTCTCGAAGCGTTTCGGTAACCGTCTTCGTCATGACGTCACTACACTTCCGAACTTGTGAATGTGATTTTTTAGGATAAGAAGAAGAAATATGAACCTCCAATCCCGACTAGAGTGGGAAAGAAGAAGAGGAAGTCAAAAGGGCCGGACAGTGCGAGCCGGCTGCCTTTAGGTACACGGGGGCGCAGGCTGTGACAGGATTGATCCCTGGGATTGACTCTGATGCTAGTAACCATTTTTGTGTTCTCCAACAGTCACCCCTCATAGCCAGTGCCGGCTGAAGCTCCTGAAGCAGGAGAGGATCAAAGACTACCTTCTGATGGAGGAGGAATTCATCCGGAACCAGGAGCAGATGAAGCCGCTGGAGGAGAAACAGGAGGTGGTCATGGCATTGGTTCTGATTCAAAGCCTCAAAGTGAGTCTCTGCCATGGACCTTCAGACGCTTGGTAACTGACGTCCTGCTCTACCTGCGCAGGAGGAGCGGTCAAAGGTCGACGACCTGCGGGGATCTCCCATGTCAGTCGGGACCCTTGAGGAGATAATAGACGACAACCACGCCATCGTGTCCACATCTGTGGGCTCGGAGCACTACGTCAGCATCCTGTCCTTTGTGGACAAGGACCTGCTTGAGCCTGGCTGCTCCGTACTGCTCAACCACAAGGTACCGGCCTTCCCTGTGCAGCGGTCTGCTGGCGATCGTGCTGATTGGCTACTGAGGGAGTGACACATTGGCTCTTTGACAGGTCCACGCTGTGATTGGAGTGCTGATGGATGATACAGACCCATTGGTGACAGTCATGAAGGTGGAGAAGGCTCCTCAGGAGACCTACGGTGACATTGGAGGCCTGGACAACCAGATCCAGGAGATCAAGGTGCTCAGACTGAGAAGCATGCCCTGAATAGATTGCTGCAACACCATCACCATGGTAACACACACATAGCATGGTTAAGTTCTGGGGCCTGTTTCACAAAGCAGGATTTTCCACTTAGCCTGAAAACTTGTTGGATTTGAGGTAGCCTGGACTAAATGGACTTATTTCACTTAAAATTAGCCCAGCCTACCTTAAATCTGACAGGTTATCTGGCTGAACAAGAATTCCTGCTGTGAAACAGTCCCCTGGGTTTTATTCAAAAGGAATTGGCGAAGACGTTGCCCAGCATCAGTAAACAGTCTGCTATATAAAACCTGAGTCATTCCTCAGCTGAAAGCTACTGGCTCTTTTATTGCATATGGTAGTTACTATGACCACCTGAGTATGTCCACAAGATCACACGCCCCCCTGACCTGTCATCCTAGGAGTCAGTAGAGCTTCCACTCACCCACCCTGAATACTATGAAGAGATGGGGATTAAGCCTCCCAAAGGGGTCATCCTGTATGGTCCTCCTGGAACAGGTGAATGGGGCTTTTTGGAGGGGGGAGAGGGGGGGGGTTCTGCCACAAGGGTGTACATACTGAAGCTCCTCTGCATTTCTGGGTCATAGGGAAAACCCTGTTGGCCAAGGCAGTAGCCAACCAGACATCAGCCACCTTCCTGCGGGTGGTGGGCTCTGAGCTCATCCAGAAGTACCTTGGCGATGGTCCCAAGCTGGTGCGGGAACTCTTCCGGGTGGCCGAGGAGCACGCCCCCTCCATCGTCTTCATCGACGAGATCGATGCCATTGGCACCAAAAGGTGAGACACACTGCGCAGAGGTTCCTCACTAATGGTCAGTCAGTCTCTCTGCCTGGAGGCTGGGGCTAGGTGTCCATGGCCTGTGCTGATCATGGCATCTCCCACAGGTATGACTCCAACTCCGGTGGTGAGCGGGAGATCCAGAGAACAATGCTAGAGCTACTGAACCAGCTTGATGGGTTTGACTCGCGGGGGGACGTTAAGGTCGTCATGGCCACCAACCGCATAGAGACCCTCGACCCCGCTCTGATCCGACCAGGTGGGCCTGGGGATTCTGGGGCCTTTGTGTACGTGGAATAAGGTGGATATATGGTGTTGACAATTCTGCAGTGTTCCTCCTCAGCTTTTGAGGAGATCTCTACCCACCAGTCCCCATCTCGCTCATACCGACAAGCATTTAGAGCTGACTCTAACCCCTCCAGGAAGGATAGATCGGAAGATTGAGTTCCCACTGCCGGATGAAAAGACAAAGCGGAGAATTTTTCAGATCCACACCAGCAGGATGACTCTGGCTGAGGATGTGACCTTGGATGACCTCATCCTAGCTAAGGATGACCTTTCAGGGGCAGACATCAAGGTACTTTGACTTTTTTGCCGTTTTGTTTTGGACCATTACCAATCATCATAGAACTGAATTTACCAAACATGTAACATGTCTAGTCTGTTGCCGGCGTGCTCTTCGTTGTCACCGTGAAGGCAGGCAGTGTAATGTGTGTCATCAGGCCGCACCTCTGATGTCTGTCACTGTACCGCCCGTTTTTTTTGTTGCAGGCAATCTGTACGGAAGCCGGACTGATGGCCCTCCGAGAACGTCGGATGAAAGTCACAAACGAGGATTTCAAGAACTCCAAGGAGAACGTTCTGTACAAGAAGCAAGAGGGCACTCCTGAGGGGCTCTATCTCTGATCTCTGCTGCCTCCTGTGGCAAGCCAAGGGTACTGAGCCTGTGCTACTCCCAAGATGCTTTTTACTCAATTTCACGTGGCATTTGTTTCTGGTTCCTCTGTGAATTTACAAATAAATATTTAATTTCAAAATATCTTCTAACGTCTTGACAGTAATACTGCTTTTGTTTAAGTTATGAAAGACGGGCAATCTATCTTGTGAAACATATATTTGTTTTTTTGTTGGACAGCTACAGAATTAACATTTTTACACAATCTGGTTTTGTTTTGAAATGCTATTGACAAATCAATTTATGGGCATAACTGCTAAATATAACTATAGCTATGATTTAAGTTTTATACATCTTTTTAAGTCAAAATTTTCAACTTTACAAAATGATTGTGCAACAGTGTCATCTACTGGCAAATGGGTGCACCTACAGGGCATTTTGTCAGCACACCATCGGAATATGCATGGTACAGCTAAATGGTGTCTAAAACAATCGCAATTACTTTATATTCTCAAATAAAATATTACTAGCACGGCAATTAAATAAGCTGCACCACATTTCCATGTCAACAAGGCACTTACAATCCCACTGAAAATATGTCAGTGACTTTACAGCAGCATGGTGGAACAACACATCACATGACAAAGTAGGCCATGGTCTCTCTCTGTGCCATGTGATAATCATCTTGCCCCTGACCCTAGGAACACAAAGGGGAATGGATTAGCAGACTAATTCCACTTTCTGCCAGCAGGCGGACAGTTTTCTATCTTATCTGTTAATATTAATCAAGGAAAATAAAGACATTAATTTACCTCACCTGGCATTTTAGGTATCAGATGACTTAAAAAACACATAAAACCCTATATAAAAGGACGGAATTTATAAACCCTTATAAAAAACCCTTCATAAAAGGACTGAGTTTACAAACCCTTATATAAAACCCTCTATAAAAGGACTGCCACTGTGGGTATAATCAGTTTCTGTCTGCTGTGTGCCCTGCTCTGCACTGTACCTCAATGACTTCAAACTGGAATCTCTTCTTGTCCTGCTCGGCTCTTCTCCGCACCACCACCTACCAACAGAAAGGCGGAGAAGTGAGTGAGCAGGGTCCTCGGTTAGCGAAGACGTCGGTGAGGGAGGCCCTAGGGCTGAGGGGTAAGCTAAGACGGGGGGAAGACCCACAAAGACGGCGATGCCGGTGAGGATGGCCAAGGCGATGACAATGATGATGGCCGCAAAGCCAGGCGAGATGGTCTTCATGTTCATGCGAGGCGGCTCGTTGTCGAAAAACAGAACCTTAATGGAGTCCCGCTCCACCTCCAGGCTCCGCCCATCCACCTCCAGGCCAAATTTGCTGTTCTTGAGCTGCATGGTCAAGCGCATGATTACTACACACAGGCACCTGTGCCGCACGTTTATGCAGCGTGACGTCTCACTCCCCGGTCACTCCCGCTCTCTCACATCGCGTTCGATGTAGTGGGCCACGGTGGCCACATCCACCGGGTCCTTGGTTCCGTTCTCCGTGAGCCGGATGGAGACGACGTGGGATCGCTCCTCGATCTGCGGGAGGTAGAAACAGCCGCTTGTGGGAGGGGGCATGTCAACGGAAAGCTCGCACGAGGACAAGGGCCGCTCTCACGTTTATCTCCAGTATCTGTGTGGTGTCCAGCGTGTACTCCTTCACCAGCTTAAACACCAGCTGCCTGAAACAAAGAAGCATGTCACGGCGGTGACGTTAAAGGCCTTTATTCAAGGTACGAAGCCCACAAATGGAAAGCGAGCCGACCCCAGTCAGTGCGTGTGTGTGTGTGCGTGCGTGTGTGTGTGTGTGTGTGTGTGCGTGCGTGATTTACCGTCGTATTGCATCTTTGGTCCTGGCCAGTGGGGTGAACTCAACTTTGAACGTGAATAGAATCTCAATGAGGCTGCAAAAAACAAAGCGGGGGCGGATTGTTCCGGTGTGAGACAGCTCTACAGGTACACTGCCTGTCTTTATGTTCCAGCCTCTGTCACTGACTATTTTTACAGTCCCACAACTCCCAGGAGCACTGAGCCCAGGAGCAAAACAAGCATCCATTAAAAGGGAAAAAAAAACGCTGTGTTTGCTTATAATTACACTTATGACATGGGAAAGGTTTCAGCATTAACCATTCTAGCCATTTTCAGTTCCAATGTCTCGCAGTTTTAAAATGATATTTCCATACTTGCTAGATTAGACAAGATTAACTTTATTGATCCTGGGGGAAATTCTTGAGGTATGTAGAGCACAGACACACTTACATTTAGTGCAAACGTGTGCATAATGCGGTGGGTAATCCAGGTCCATAGGGTAAAAAATCCAGACCAGGATTTTGTTTCAACCAACTAGTTGAGTATTCTTTAACACTCTTAATACGTAGCTGGCTGGTTGGAATAAAATCCTGGTCTGGATTTTTATGCTTTGGACCCGGATTACCCACCTCTGATAATACGGTCGGGGGCACTCACTGCACTCGCACCAGCCGGTCACACTTGGGGTCGTCCCCCGTCTTGTCTGTGACCCGCACGCCAGCACTGTCCACACACCAGCACAGGTTGGAGTCGTCGTCACACTGTTTGGGTTTAAACATGCCGTGCTCGTCGCACTCGGGGTCGTACTCGATGTCCAGCCGGCCGCCGGGGAGGATGGTGCCGGTACGGCGCTTGTTCAGCATCTCCAGGTGCATTAGACGGCACTTTGGGGTCACTGGGGGGGGGGGGGGTAGAGGCCCTGTGATTGGCACGTCCGGTGCGACGGGCAGAGGCTCGGCGGCCCACTCGGGCCCGGCCCGGACACCTACGCTGATTGCAGCTGACGGTCAGGTTGTCGTAGCCGCGGAAGACGGCCTCGCAGGTGCCGCAGCGGTTCATGTGACACGTGACGTACTCGTTGTGGCGGCAGAAGGCGTCCTCGCACACCTCGTCAAACTCGCAGTTCTCCCGGGCCGGGAACTCGTCGTTGCACTCGTCGTCTGGGGGAAGCGGGGCGGGCGAGCGGGAGAGAGAGCGAGCGAGCAAGCGCACATCACCGACAGAGTCCCCCGCGAGACGCACACACGCCGCCCGCCCCCCCCCCACGGCCCACACTCACCCGGCACGGCCGACACCGACACGGTGCTCCTCAGGATCAGCGCCGAGACGATGCAGAGCGTCCTCAGCCTCATGCTGGCCACACTGCTGCGGACGGCCGGCGAGCACCGGGGTGGAGAGGAGGGCCGCCTCGCACCATTACCCCCGTCTCGTTATTCACACGGGGGGCCCGGAGCCCCTCGGGGGTGGGGCGGCCCCGCAGCGGCAGGCAGAGAGTCACTCGCAGCACGGAGGGGGGGGGTTGACTTTATTTATTCGGAGTCGGTACAAACTGTGCGTCCCATCAGCTCATATCCATATGCAAACGCAAACACACCCGACGTGCCGTTTAAAAAGAAACACACACTTTCTGCTGGTCCATTAGTCCATGTACCTCGGAGGCACTTCGTATAGGTAGGCTGGAGAGTCTGGATGCGGGGCGTGTGTGTGTGTGTGTGCGTGTGTGTGTGTGCGTGTGTGTGTGCGTGTGTGTGTGCGTGCGTGTGTGTGCGTGTGTGTGTGTGTGCGTGTGTGTGTGCGTGTGTGTGTGTGCGTGTGTGTGTGTGTGTGTGCGTGTGTGTGTGTGTGCGTGTGTGCGTGTGTCGGGTTCAGTCCTCCAGCAGGATCTCCACCTCCTCCATGGGAACCCGCAGCCTTAACTCCTTCTCCTGCAAGAGGTCCAGAAACTCCTGCACGTGGTCCGGAAACAGGAAGATGGCATCCATGTACAGGCTCTGGGGGGAGAGGCGAGCACAGTCAGACCCTGACAGGCCGCAAACCCCACCGGCTCAGAAGCTCGGGCTGCGGCCGGCCCACCTTAACCCACGGGACGTTCTGCAGCGCTTTATAAAAGATGCCCCTGCCTTTCTCCACGTCCCTCTCGGAAACCTGCAAAGAACCACAGCACTCAGTCACCCGCCGGCGTCCCACGAACGCACACCCTCGGTAGCCATGGGGACCAGCACAGCAGGCTACAGGCAGACACGGGAAGAAGGAGATTCCCATGCGAGATGGGGTTGGAGCCCTTAAAGGGACAGTACCAGGTAGTGCAGGTACATCTTCCACAGCAGGGGGCAGCATGCGCCATGTTCGCTGGCCACCGCGCTCTCGAGCAGCGCCTGGATCCGGTGTCTGAGGCCGCTTTCCGGAAGCGTGGCCTGGATGTCCCCATAGAGGTCGCTCCTGTCAGGGGACAATGGCTTTTACACGGCCCTGGTCCTCATCCCTGGTCCCGGGAGTGACGGCACTCACCTCTGCACGCTCTCCACCAGCCTCTTCCGGCTCTGCTCGGCACGGATGGCAAACAGCCAGGGCAGGACGCCCGGCGAGCGCTGCGTGACGCCGCGGGTGAAGCGGCGGCAGCGCCCCGCGCTGTGGTACCGGCTCTCTGCCAGCAGGTACAGCTGCCACAGATACTGGTTGCCAGGGAAACGGGAGATGGAGGCGGTGAGGGCGTCGCGTAGGCGGCCGAGGGGACAGGTGCTGGAGCCTACGGCGTGACGCAGCAGGGAGGCGCGTGACATGGAGAGAGCCTCCAGGTCAGAGGTCGCCTGGCCCAGGCCGGCCTCTTGTGGGCGGGGCTCCTCAGCAGCCTCCAGCCTCTCCATGGCCTCCCGGTACACCTGGTCCGCAGCCTCCACGCCCACGGTGAGATACTGAAAGAGGGCGAAGCAGCCCACCAGCCCCACGCCCCCCCCGGCGGCCAGGGCCTGTTCGTAGGTCCGCCGGGCTTTCAGGACCGACACGGGGGCCACCTGGCCGCTGAAGCGGGAGTAGGCCCCGCCCTCAGCCAGGCTGGAGAGTAGGTGCAGGGCGGGGGACGCCGTCCCGGCCGTGGGCCCCGCCCCCTGCTCCACCTCCAGCCGGGCGTAGAGCAGGCACAGGTCGCACAGGGCGGGCTCCCGCAGGCCCCGTGCCAGGCCCAGCGCCAGCGCCGTATCCAGAACCTTGCGGGCCTCCTCCAGGTTGCCCAGCAGCCACTCCAGATGGCCAAACTCCCGCCACAGCGCCAGGTCGCCGCGGTTACACTCCTCCTTCAGGACCCGCTTGGCCAGCTTCTTGCTCCGCCTGCCCTGGGACCTCACCTGCTTCTTGCTCTTGGAGCGGATGCAGCGCAGCACCTGGCAGGACAGGAGAACCCAGGCAGCACCACGTTTAACTCATCGGCCAGGATGTCACCGGCGGCAAGAAGGTGACCTGAACCCACCTTCAGCTTCTCATACTGTAGCCAGCTCAGGGACAGCTGGGACTTCTCGGGGCCAGTGAGCTGGGGCCACAGCTGGTGGACGGCCAGCTGTATAAACTCCTCCCCCTGCTTGCACAGGCCCACCGTCTTGCGAGCGGCGCCCAGAGTGGTGGTATGACCCACGGGGCTGACCCCGGTGGCCAGGAGGTCAGAGGTCAGGGGCCTGTCAGCCTCTGGGGCCTCCTGCAGCAGGGTGAGGTCGTCCAGCAGGATGTTCCAGGAGGGGCCCCGGGGGCAGCCATCGCCTGGCATTCCCAGGAAGTGCAGGAAGGAGCGGAGTAGCTGGAGGCGGAGCTCGGGCTCGCGGAGGCGAATCAGAGAGGGCCCCACGTCGTCAAACAGGACCTGGGCCACCAGGAGGCAGCGGGTTAGGCCAGATGCAGCCGGGGCACTGCCGGCTGCCAGGCTGCGGAGGTCAGCTTTACCTGTCTGTCTGGGTCTTCGCAGTCCTCTTCCGATTGGCCCTTGGCTTTGTCCGGCCTCCAAGGCAGCCAATAGCTGGCCTCGCGGGAAGTCTCCACATCCAGCCAGATGCGCCACTTGGGCCAGGCCTTGTCCTTCACTTCTGATCCTTCGTCTTCCTCGTCGTCGTCGTCGTCGTCTGAAACACGTCAGCGGAGTGCTCCATCACCAGGCTCTCGGCTGTACGGCGGTCATTAAAACAAGCCGCTAGCAGCAGAGGCCACTGACCTGGCTCCCCGGGGACGAGCCAGCCCCCCTTTTCCTGCTGGTGCATCCAGGCCCTCCAGCCGCGAGCCCCCTTCTCGCCCACACGCGGCTCCCCGCTGTCCCAGAATGGCTCGAAGAACTCCACCTGGACAGGAGGAAGCGCGAGTCCTCAGCCGGGGCTCCCAGACCCCCCATAGACCCCCCCATAGACCCCCCTGAGCCCAGAGGTGTGGCCCCATAGCACCCGTTCGAAGGCGAAGATTCAGGAAGGGGGAGGTGCAATGCTGGGTTAGACAGCGGTTTGTGCACAGCGGTTTGTCACCCACTATGCCCCTGCGGGGTTATAGTTTGAGCTCACCACAAGGGCCCCCCCCAGACTTACGTAACCTCCACTGTGGCGACAGCGTGGCTCAGGCCCGGCCGCTGGGTGGGTGTGCTTACGCTGAGCATAAATGCATGAGTGCCGGTGTCTGTGGCTAACACACGATATGTAATATCTGCTGTACGACTGTGCAAGCAGGAACTCCTGCATAGGATATCTGGGTGGCTGGGTGGGGTTAAAAAGGAGGGGGTCTCAGAAAGAATCTGTGCGAATAAATGCACAGGAATATAACAGTTACACAGAAATACAGGATTTGAGGAAGAATGGAGCCCGGATTGTGTACCTGGATGCCAAGCGGAGCAGGAATACCCTGGCAAGAGTACAGCGTTGCTGAGACTGAGGCAGGCAAATGTACAAAATGTAGTATTAGGTAACTAGGTGATTAATGGGCTTGTTTTGAAAGCTGCAGGAGGCATGGGCCAGGTCCCGCGGATCAGCAGACACATGGCCGTGAGCTCAATCTGCCCTGTCAGCTGGTCGCATCTGAGGATACCATAATGCAGAGTATGATGACGGCCTGGACGAGGAGGACGGGCGCGGGGCCGTCGTGAGGCAGGGTTGTCAGGGGGAGCGGGAGAGCCGGGGCGGGGCCGTCGTGAGGCAGGGTTGTCAGGGGGAGCGGGAGAGGTGGGGCGGGGCCGTCGTGAGGCAGGGTTGTCAGGGGGAGTGGGAGACTCAGGATGGATGGGAGAGTCAGGAAAACTGGGAAACTGAAAGGGAGAGGAAGAGTCAAGAGCAGAGGGAGAATCAGCGGGACACTACAGCAGGAGACTGAAGCATGACTCTGCCCGGCAAAGCATGTCTCCTTTGTGCATCAGAGTCACTTCTTGCCCCGGGAAGCCATAACAGTTCCAGATTTTAGTACTCCTGTAAATGCAGCCCTGCTGTGACTCTCGCTGTGTGTGTGTGTGTGTGTGTGTGTGTGTGTGTGTGTCTCTCTCTCTCTCTCTCTCTCTGCCAGTACCTCATTTAAGAGGTGATTCTAATCAGGAGACCAGTCAATTCACCAAGGAGGAAATGGAGGGCGAAGCAGGGAACAACCAAATAGCCCAGAGGCCTGAATGTGTACATTAATGGGGCTTAATGAGAAGCTCCTCATGTCGGGTTACAAAGGAGTAAATGTCAATTGAGCGGGAGGCTGAGAAGAGCGCACATAAAGCCCTTAGTTACCGGCGTGGATATGCGCGGTCACGCGGCCCTAAGCACTGGCGACCCCGCCGAGCAAACAGCCCCGAGGGCAGGGCGCCCATTAAGCAGGACAGGGGCCATTACAGCCCCAGAGACTCACTCCCACGGCCACTTACTGGGCACACTTTTCCGTCGCACTATTTACACTTGAGAGGGGGGTGTCTCTCTTTTTGGGAGACTGGTCCAATGGGGGGGGGGGGGGGGGGCGC
>JAODKK010000025.1:12747675-12758748 GCA_026774405.1 Petrocephalus microphthalmus
AAGTACAATTTGACTGTATTATACGTGTCCCCTTCAAAAATTGCTCATGAGAAATTTTATATTTATTGTCCCCCCCCATACTGTTAAATGAAATTTACACCCATGCTGGCGTCTATGCGTTTTATTTTTAGTTTGTAGAGTTAACTGTCGCTTAAATTTAAGATAAACTCTAATTCCACGATGTAGAACAGGTTCCTCGTACAGCAATACATTTCAGGTACATCCAGGATTATGGTCACGATAAAAATTAGCTTGCATAGGATGCATAACTAGTAACTAGACATTCATTGGAAGCTCAGCTCGGCCGCATTAATGCGTAAGTAGACCCTTCGACAACACGCATGTTTGTAATGTGCTGTTCGACTCACTCGTACGTCGATTTGGACAGCAGCGTCTATTAAATAAAAATAAATATAAATGCGTAATTTCAATCCAAAGTAGAATTTTCGGTGGATGTCGCCATCTTGTGGACATTCCCTGGGAGCACATTTTTACTTTCGACTGAACAGAGGCGCAAGCCGAGCCAATGTCACTTAAAACACATATATCGTGGCTAAGCCTGTAATTCCCGGACTGGTTTTGCCAGTGTAATAAACTCGGTTACGCTTCTATCTGCTGCTGCCTTGGTAAATGTGCAATAACGTGCATTTTCAAAGTTGTTACACGTTTCGTCACCTGGGGGCAGCACACCAAACATAAACGCAGTCATTTCACAAACCGGATTTTTTTTTAAACAAGCTTTGTTTTCTACCCTAAGCTTTTTATACACAAGGTGTGTACGAGCCAAGGTTTCTGGGGTTGTAAAACTTTAAAGAAAAAGTACAACGAACAGCACTTGCATATAAGCAATATACGCATTGTAGGTATTTAATAAAGCCTCAAAATATGCTAAAAAGTATTAATTAGAAAATAGCCAAAAACGAAGTACATTCAGATATACTTTGTTGGTTATTAGCAGATACAAATTGCCCCTTCTTGTTACTTCCAGTGCAAAAGAATAACTACTCTGAGGAAAGTAATAATTATATACTATTTCCAGATGGTTCATTCAAATGATTTTCAAAATTGATTGTAATGGCATGAGCTGTGTGCCACTTTTTGCACAAGTCTACAGTAACACAGACATGTCCTAGCCTTTTATTACGACAGGCAAGCTAAGGCTCGTTCTGGCTTTGGCACGTGTCTTACCCATGACAGTCCCAAAGAGGCAAAGCATTTTCAGTGTTCCTGAGGGGTGGGTCAGCCTATTTCAGGGAGTCCCCCTATCAGGAGCTCCCGCGTGCTAAAGACGGGCATTCCCTCAAACCACAGCAACCTCTCTGGTATTGTGGAAACGCTAAAAGCGCCTTCCCACCCTCCCTCCCGCTCGACGCGGGGAACCCCTCCCCCTCCAAATCAGCAGCCACATGAAAAATACGCCTCTTCTTCAGGACTGTCTGCCCTGGAAAGTCTCAGAACCGAAATCTCTGATGCAGGGGCGTAGCTAGAATTCTGGGCCCCGTGACAAAATGTCACCTTTGCCCCCAGCCCAATTTTATGCAAAATGTTAAGTATTCAAGGGCCCCTGTAAAGAGGTGGGCCCCCGGAATCTGCCTTCCTGTGATCCATCCTGTGACCCCACCGCTTCTCACGTGGGGTTCGGCTTCTCAGATGGCTCTGGGTACGGCCCATATTCCCTGTGTGGTGAGGAGGTGAGCTGGAGCACAGGGGTATCCCTGTACAGCAGGACTGACTCATAGGGTGCGGTCCTGCGTGACTCAGCATGGGCACTATCCTGCCCGTTTCCCTGTCTGTCGCCAGCTCAGCGTCCTGTCCGTGTGTGTGTCTCACTCGCCCGGGGCGCTGTGCCCGGACACCCCCCCCCGACTCGCCACACTGCTCTGGAGAACATCGGCCGATGCTGTAAAGTCGGCCGCTGCCCAGAGCCCCGAGTGTGTGTTTAGGGTCCCTCCTACTGCCGCTCCTGCTCTGGACAGTTGTTTAAGGCTGTTAGAACCTTCTCTCCAAGTACGTGGGTACACCCGTATGCCATGACCTCCTGGAGCCGGTAAACCAGCCAGACACGGGGGAACGACTGTGACCCAAGCTTGCAGGACAACCCCCACCCTGTGTGACACAGCGGACAGAGGGTGGGCCACAGCTCAGTGCACAGACAGGGGGTGGATTTCATATGGTTACTTTGGTCTTTTGAAGCAGGTCGCCAGTCATTCTGAGAAACAGTAAGGATGCTTTGCACATCTGTTCTGCGCTGTATCCAAAATGTCCGAATCAGACGGCTCTCCCAGCTAGCTGTTTGCTGGACACGCTTCAGGGCAGTCCGGGACTCCCTGAAGTTCCCACAAAGCCCACAAAAAACTCCCACAAAGCCCGATATGTCAGAATGAGCATGAAGAGGATCTGGACCCCCCTGCTTACTGTTAGTGGGGATTGTGAATACCGGCCCAGCAGAGTTCCTTGGGGCTTTTTCAGGGTGAGCAACCAGGACAGCCACCCATGTCCAGCCAAAAGCCCCCAGCTGAGGCACCAGCTGTTAACACCCACAGGTGCGCAGAGGTACACTACAGGAATCACACACACACACACACACACATTTCATCCAGTTGGTGTGGCAGGATGGGGAGCGAGGTACGGGTGGGATTCTCTGTTCTCTCCGTCCTTTTAAGGGACCATTTGGGGCAGGAATTTACAGAAGTTCCCGGCAAGGGGGCTCAGGAGCTTGACGTCAACGGAGTCTGCCTCAGAAGCGACTGGTGCAGAACCTAAACAATGACGTCACCCACCAGAGGACGCAGATGTGTGCAGCTGCATGGATACGGTTGCTATGTTACAGCCGCACTGCCTGAGAAGTGCACCATGCAGTGAGGGTCAGTTCTACTACGCGGGAACCCGCCCGACGGGACCGGGTGGTGTGCCCCCCACCCCCACCCCCAACCCCGAAACTCAGGAATGGGTCCTTTCTGCTTTTATCCCTAGAGTTTCACTTTTCATCAGCGAGCTCAGAAAATCAGCTCCTTGCAGTGTCACCCATTATTACATGCTTCGACACGATTTGGCTCAATGGTGCCACTCTGGAGAGTGGTACCAGCGCACTTATGTAAGCTACCTCGGCTTGTGAATAAGGCTTACATAACCTCCAGTGAGTTACGGAAACCCCGGGGGCCACTTTACACAGCACAAGCTCACTGGCTGAAACTGGGGGGTGGGGGTGCAAAAAGTACCCAGGACGCCCGGGGTCGCAGGCAGCCCGCTCCCGGTACGAGGCGGCGGAACCCCCCTCCGTTAGCAGCTACTTTTAAAGAACATGAGCCGGCGGCTGGCGGTGATGTCGGTAAGCGCAACCCGGACCAGGATCCCGGCAGTTACTGTAAAACCGGCCCGGCGCGGCCCGTAGAAGGAAATAAAGAGTAACTGCAATTGTTAGAGGAACTTCGGGGGAAAAACAATTTTCCCCAGATGCAGGCTGTGACTTTCCCCGCCGGCCCCGGCTCGGCCGCGGCGCCCTGGAAATCCCCCGCCCCGCCCGGGCTCCGCCCACCGCCGCGCATTTAACGCTTAGACTGCAGCGCCGCCGGGCCCAGTCAGCGTCAGCGCCAGCCGGGGACGGAGCCGCTGTGTACCGCACTGCCATGGATCTCTACGGAAAGGGGAAAACCGCGACGGATTACGGCGCCGGGGGCCGGGACGGCCACGGGAAGGCGGCGCCCTGCCCCGACGAGCGGCTCGACAGCGGCCTGGACTCGCTGAGGGACGACGAGCTGAGCAGCCTGACGAGCGAGACGGAAGCGCTGCGGATCGGCTGCGCGGAGGAGGCCAGAGACGGGCCGGAGGAGCCGTGGACGCTGCAGCGGACCGAGGACGGAGACACGTAAGCAGGGGCTGGGAGGGGGCGCGCAGCGCGGTCTGGCAAGGCGCTCTGCCTGAAGCGCGGCCGTTCGTGCAGTGAAAACGGTGTGGGGCACCGTGCGCCCCCCTTGGGGCCCCCCATTACGGCCCCCCCGCACCCCCCCGACTTGGGCCCCGGGAGCAGCTCGAGCCTGGAAATCCCCTGGCGCGCGGCCAGCAGCGCGATAACGCGCGAGCTGCGGCGGGTGGAAATGGCCCCGGCGGAGAAAAAAAAGGAAAAGAGAAAAACCCGCGCTTGCGCAATGCGCGCCGCTCCGCGTCACCCTCCCCCACCGTAAGTTCTGACAGATCCCCGTCTCTTTTCCAGGCTGCTCCATCTCGCCATCATTCAAGAGGAGAAGGAATATGCCTTTCAGATGATACATCTCGCCCGGCGCAGTGCTTTTCTCAATACCCAGAACTACGAAAGACAGGTAAAGACGTTCTGGCCTCTTTCATTCGTGCTGTGTATGTGGGGCCCACAGTGGCTGACCTGCCCCCGTCCCCCCAGACGCCCCTCCACCTGGCCGTCATCACAGAGCAGCCTGAGGTTGCCGAGCGCCTCCTGAGAGCAGGATGCGACCCGCAGATGGTGGATGACCACGGCAACACGCCGCTGCACATCGCCTGCAAGCGAGGCTCACTTCGCTGTTTCAGCGTCCTGACCCAAGGCTGCCCCAGCACGCTGCCGTCCGTCCTGCTCCGGGCCAATTACAGCGGTACATATCCCCAGATTCACCGGCACTCCCTCTGCCATAGGAGGCCTGAAACCCCCTGGCCGGAATGCCAGTTTGTGATTGGTTGTCCCTTTCCCCACCCCCACAGGTCACAACTGCCTGCATCTCACCTGTATCCATGGATACCTGTCTCTATGCGAGAGCCTCGTTAAGCTGGGTGCAGACATCAATGCACAGGTAGGTTTCGGCAAGCCAGCTGGGCTAGCTGCCCCATTAAGCCCTCGCGTAATCGGCTGTGAGGTCTCACCGGGTGGGGTCCCCCGCTCCCCAGGAGCCGTGCAGCGGCCGCAGCCCCCTCCACCTGGCTGTGGACCTGCAGAACCCCCAGCTGGTGCGGCTGCTTCTCTCCCTGGGTGCCGACGTCAACAGCCTGACCTACAGCGGGCACAGTCCCTTCCACCTGACCTACGGGCGGCATGACGCGGGCATCCGGGAGCAGCTGTACAGGCTGACGGAGCAGAGATTGAGGGAGCTGCCGGAGAGCGAATCCGAGGACAGTGACGAGGACCCTGGGTCTGAGGACGAGGTGAGGTGCGGGGCGGTGGCTGGGCATTCGCTGCGGAAAGGCCGGAGGCAGACTTGCAGCATGCTAACACCCCGCTCTGCTTCTCCTCCCTAGATGTATGATGACATCCTGCTGGTAGGACAGCAGTAGCCCAGCCTGGCAGTGGAGACTGGACAAGATAGATCAGTGGCAGCTGTCAGCACTGAAGACAGCGCGGTGGGCCGGCGCAGCAGGGCACAGTACCCACAATGCCCTTCTGTTCCCGGCACGTCCACTCGTACGATGTACAGAACTGTAAATATCAAACACACGGAGAGATTTATTTTTTTTTACTAAATATTTTCAAAAAATGTACATTTTGTAAATATCAAATTTGTATGTTGACACTACTGTAAATATGAACACACTCCTATAAATTAAACTATCCCATAAAACCTTCCGCCTGATTTGGGTTTGTTTCTGATGTTCTGGGTGAGTCGGGGCTTAAACTAGGAAGGAGGTTACTCGGAAAGGGTGAATGGTGCATGGATTCCGGTAGGCTTGGGATCCTTGGATGAAGGAGAAATTCAGGTTTGTCTTAGTCTCTCAGACATGCCACTGAGGCCAGTGGAGAGGTGCAGGCGGGATGCTGTGTTCGGGATGTTGGGGGCTCTGAAGCTGTGTGCTACATGCCACACTACACGAGTACGGGGAAACGGCCTTCAGCTATAGTGAACGCACAGGAATTTCCTGTGTTGGCTTAGCCATTGCACTATGACTCGCAAGCGTAAAATCCCCGGTCAGTCTGGCTTCCCCGGAATCTTCCCGGATCGGACCCGCGAAAGTACACTTGACGAAGCTCTCTGGAATGTGGAAAATTTAATTTCTGCTGATGACGAGTTACAAAAGACTCCACGGTTATGAAATGCGGTTCTGCTTAATGTTACCACAGGTCATCGCCTGTAACCATTTTGCGAGATTTATGACTGGTTATCTGTTCTTCAGGTCAGGTGTCATGTTGAAAGTAGACAAACTGAAGAATTAAAAACAAAAAAAAAAGTCACGTCCCACATAGATTGCCCCCACGCCCCCTGGGAGAAACTCCTTGAGGTTAACCAGTCAGTGAGTGTTTGAGAAACAGACTGTCAGTTTAGCTCTGAGTCTACTGACTCTCCCCCACCCCGCACAGAAAATGCCACAGACTTAAAAATAGAATTTCTGTGACCGTACCGGCGTGTCATGGCATGGAGCCCCCCACGCAAAGCCACACGTCGCAGTGTGCAAATGCACAGGGCACGCGAGGCCCTAAATATCAGGCACTGCTCCGACGTCTACAGCAGCAACAGCCAGAGAAAAAGTCTCAGTACAGCACCCTACCACTTTGAGTGCTTTTACTCAGCCAAAAGTCTGGCCTCTGCTTTTAAAATTCAGTGAGGGGAGGGTGCGAATCTTCACTGATTGGCGCAGTTCTGCCTCTCACACTGCTGAGAATCTCTTCTATGCAAATGTCTCGTCATACCAGTCAGCAGCAGGGGTGATGGCAACATCACGGGAACAAACTAAGTGGCAAGGGCCGCTTGAAAACAAATGATGATTCAGCGTGATCCGGGAAGTGATACCATGTGCAGTGGAAAATCCAGAGCCCCCGGGTAAACTGGAGCCAGACGGCGTGAGCTAGCACAGCGTCAGGACAAAACAGGCCTTTTAACAGAGCACACGAGACGTCACGAGGGAGAGCGCAACCGCAGTCGAGCGATCCGCCTGGCAATAGTGAACTGCCGTAACCCAAACGGCGCTGCAGCCCGACACAGCTTCATGTTGGATTTGGTGGTGGTTTGTGGTGCACTCGCGGCGTGACGCGACAGATTCCCGGGAGCAAGACGGCAGAAAACGGCAACGTGACGAAATAAAAAGCTACGAGGATAAGACGGCAGCTAAGCCGTCTGAGCGCCATGGTCCAGTTGTCAAGCTACGAATTTCATTCTAAAACAGCCTATTTCCTTTCTAGCCATGAGGACGGCCCATCCAAATTTCCCTCTCCATGAACTACCGTGCCAGGAAACGGACGGTTACATCAGTGGCATTGTTCCCAGAAGGAAGGACAGAGTACATCAGCCCATTTATTGGGCCCTTCCATCAAATTCAGTCATGACTTCCTGCTAAAATGGGTGTAGTGACCCATACGGCGAGGAGCCGAAGTGGGGAAACGCCAAGGCCCCTCCCACCCAAGGACACCACGCCAGGCTGCCTGCAGCTCACCCTCTCACCATGGAGGCAGTTAATCATCCTTTCAGAAGCTTTTTGTTTTCGTTCTGTGGAACATTGCCTAAAGGTTCCAGGGGCGAATACTCCCACAGCTCAGCAGTGGTCTTCAACTCTCTTGGGTTCTTAGTGACACACTTCTTGAAGAAAGCCACATTCAAAGAAAGGTCACAGAAAAGTGCCTGCCACTGTCACCTGGAAACTGACAGGGCTTCTGTGTTTTAGTAAGAGCCTGTCTTTATTATTCAATCACAGACTAACAGATAATCGGAACTGTGCTTCATTTTCTACAATTGTGTGTGTGGGGGGGGTGGGGGGAATGAGGGAAACACTGCCACGTCAGAAATTAAAAATAAAACTAAACCGGGGAGCAACCAGCGCTGTGCTTCTGGTAGAATGTGACGGTATATGTCAGGACATTGCGCGCTAGGGGCACCAGATGGCTCTCTGTGTTTGCCTTGGGGAGAGGGGATGGTGGGCTAACAAAGGCCTCGCGGGGATTGGGAACCCTCTGAATGCACACTCGGGCATTAGCCTTAAGGTACAGGCAGGACTGTCACAAGCAGGCATGGCGTCGCCACCTGTAGCAGCCAACAAACAGGAAGAAGAAACCCGGGGATGCATCTCACGTCTGAAGTGAAGACATGTGACACTTTTACTCTGGGCCAGAGACACGGGAAACACTCAGCACACTGTAGACGTAAGGCAGCAGCTGCACTGTTTAGGAGAACTTCACGTGCTTGTGGGCGGTGCAGGCGGGTGTGCAGGAAGTCGCCCCCAGGGGACGTCCCACTGGCTCCTACCTGCAAGTGCACTTCTGTGCTCTGACAAGGCTCCAGCTTTGAGGGCTAGTTGTTGACAGACACAGGGTTGCCAACTTCACGCATCTGACGTGACACTTTCAGACTCTCACGCTCACACAAGAAATCTTACGGCAAATCTATATTATTCCAGTAGAAACCTAAACTTAGCTACATCAATAGGGTAGGGGTAGTTTGCAAACCCTACAGACTGTTTACAAGCTACTAAAACTTTTACACACATCTGAATGCATATGCAGACTTGCCTCGAATTGAAGATCTCGCGCCAGCCAGCTGACTAAAGTCAGCGCCCTGCTGACAGGTTATGGCTGTCTGATGGGGAAATAGTTACGTTGGTTACATTAATGTCCCATATGCATGCAAAAACTCCAGACATGACCCTTAATGATATTGTTTTTCCATAGCTGTGAATGACACTGAATAATTATAATGCTACAAGGCCATCTACAGAAGTCCACACAAAACAAACAAACAAGCTGTTTTGATGCAATGGACACTACATTGAGCATGCTTCACAGTAGAGAGTTTAACTGCTCTTCCGGACTGTAATGGCTGAGGTGTCATGTGAATGTGGGAATTTTCTCTGCAAGGCTGCCAACTTTGGTCAGCTGGCTGGCATGAGATTTTCAATTCCAGACAAATCTGCACTCACATTTACATGAAACAGCTTTATTGACATGGTTTGCAAGCTATCCCAGTGCTTTTGATGCAGCTGATTTTATGTTTATAATGAAATAATGTTGACTTCCCCTAAGATTCCTTGCTTGAGCGTAAGAGTCTCCAGTAGCGTTAGCTACAGCTGGCAGCCCTGCTCTGTCGTGCGTCTCTATACCATGGACAGTCACTTAAGTCCGGCCGCCTTGATTAATTCATGTCGATAGATATCTAACCATTACTACGATGGACTGGGGAATGAAACTAAGGGTGGTTTTAATCATAATCAGAAGATACATTGTTCCCGTTCGGACGTGAGACTAATTAGCAAATAACTAACCTGCTTGGCAGCGCAGCGGCGGATTACCGGACACTGGCTTTCATATACAAGGCTACCAACTTTGGTCAGACGGCTAGAGAGATATTTTCAATTCGAGACAAATCTGCACTCGCATTTACAAGCATGCAGCATGTATTTACCTAGTAAATGGCCTGTAAGGTTTGCAAACTGCCCCAAGGCTTCTGAGCTAATTTTAGGCTTATAATGGAATAATACAGATTTATGGTAGGCGTGAAGCGCCACGCCAGATGCACCAGAGCTGACAGCCCCGTATATATTATATTCATATGTTATTATATTCCTATGTTTAGGGTGAAGTTCCAGGCAGAAAACTCGGGCTTCCGAGGTTCCATCCGGACGCATTACCACGCGACACGCGCCGCCGCTTCCACTTCGCAATAATAATAATAACAATAATAATAGCCTCGTTACATAGTCGTTTTAATTAAGCTTATCGGCGTATTAGGCTGAAAATGATTAACACAGAATACCGCAGCTCCCCCTTTGTGACCAATAAGTGTGCCTGTCAGAGAACTTGTGGCTTATGATTAGCTTTTAGAGGCGGGTGCACTTAAAAGCATCATAAGTGCTGGCGAAAATGCTTAAAAACACCACCGGACACCGGCGAGCTATCGCGAAATCCTGCGAGATAAAATGCAGAATGGGACTATTTAACCGGCCAGTGACCGATTAGCTGACAACCGGGGAGAACTAATCGGCTCTTTTGAATAATGTGTGTGTGATATACGAGCTCTGGGTGTCAACCCAACACACATAATAACCCTGTTTGTTTTAGTAACACTGTTTTCGTAGCATCATTAATCTCTCCTTAGAACTCCCAGGCAGGAAAATTAACTTTGCATACTGAAGAGAAGTCTAGCTTTTTAGATCCTCCATACTCTTTCATTAATCAGTCTTCATTAAGGCATTAATTTAATACAGTATGTAGCCAAACTGGCTATAGGAACAAAAACAGCGGCGAAATGAGCTTCTAGGTTTTCACTTCAGTCCAAAGAGTTTTTTCTCCCCACTTCATGCCTAGACAGCAATTCCTGCTTCTTACTGAATTATCTTGCACAAACATTCAGATAACAGGAACAATAAGTAAAGGACGGCGCCAGCAAAATATGTAAATATGTGATCCCAATGCTACTGGGGACTGTCACATGGACCAGTATAAATATGCATACACCAGGAAGGAAGGAGGAACAGCCGGGCAGGAGTCTATGGGGAAAATGAGGGGGACCGTGCCCACAGTCCACATCAAAAGCTGAGGTATAAGGGTGCACCTCCTCTCTTTGCCCGGCCATGGCGGTCTGTACACATGCCGCAGGGAGTGGACTCAGGGACTTCCCAAGCTGGGTGTGTGACGGTGCCAGATAAGGGCTTATTCAGATCTTGAGCAAACACCCATGGCTGCTGCGTTTGGTTTGCTCCAGACAGGCCATGTCCGTGCTCTGGGGAACAGGCACCTCATCCCAAAATCGGCGTAGCTCATCCGAGACGAGAACTGTTAGCGGCGCGGGGAGCGTCTGGAAAAAACGGGCACCACGACGACTTCAGGACTTCTGCAGAGTCAAGGAAAGTCGAGGCGGTACGGTTAGGTTTGCTTTTATTGCCACTGACAAATGCTGTGTACACTAAGGCGTGACACACGGGGCCGTGTCAGGATGCTTCCGTCCTCCTGCTTTCCTAACGCACAGCCAGGTAGTGGGCACCTCGTAGGAACACCGGTCCTGCCCTTGGGGGTCGTAGGGTATATGCCAGGAAGCCCCATCCGTCTGCAAAATGGTGTCGTAACTCTGTATTCGCTGAAACGGACGACGGGAACTCAGAACATCACTACCGCAGAAATGCATTATGCAACACAGTAAATCTCCCAGAATTCCCCGA
>JAODKK010000025.1:12778205-12792114 GCA_026774405.1 Petrocephalus microphthalmus
GTGTTGTTGGTCCAAACACCAAGGAGGTTGGCCTGGTTTCAGAAGAGCCCACAGCATTACTCTGGACATGAAGGGACATATGAAGCCTGTGGTTTACACATGATAGGCCAAGAGGAAAAGCTGTGTGTCAGCAGGGAGATTGTTTCTTTATAAATTTGCAATTCTACTTAATATCGCACCAAAAAGTGATAATGGGTCGTTTTGTTGGAGGCAAGTGTTACATGCGTGAAATTAATCAAATCCGTTAACCGGAGCAAGGAGTATAGCGACGGTCAACCCACTCCCTCCAGCTACTAACTGAGGCTACTAATCTGCAGCCTGAAGCCGCGTAGCTTTCGGTACCAAACCCCCCCCCAGTGTCAGAACCACTCTTCTGTTGTGCGATTTCACATCTAGTGTAGTGGTAGTGTCTGGACCACTGTCTTAAATGCCGCTCGCTCGCATAATTCTCGTGTGTGTGTGCGTGCGTGTCTGTGTGTGTGTTAAATTGAAACGCGCTGATGTAGGAAGAGGGGAGGCTTGTGCATACGGTGTGCCGCTTTGCCACCAGTGAACAACAGGAAACGCCTTTCTCAGGGTTACTGTCAGAGCGAAGCAGACGGGGCTCCTCCGCGTAGATCCGAACCAGGGAAACTCGTCGTGGCGGAGAGCAGGAACAAGTCACTGGATTTCACGTGCGTCGGCGTCCGGGTCGGCTGCCGAGGGTGCCGCGTTGGCCCAGCGCCCGCACCCTGGCGGGCAGGCGGGGGCTCGCGCCCAGTTGGACCGCTGTGCGCACAGCTGCACTGTGGCATGGTCGCCAACGGTAGGACTCTAACAATGCACCTGTTTCACTGTGAAGAGTGAATGTATAAAGGCAAATCACAAGGTTGGTTCTATCAAACCTGTACGCTGCTATGAGACGTCGTAGGGACATTCCACTGGGGTGATTTCCAACCAACACGAGGCCAAATGTCTGCATGGAGCTTTTTTTTTTTTTTTTTCTTTTGCAGTGGGATCCAGTTATTAGCCTGCAACTGGTCTGTCGTTAAGCCTCTGTGCACTGTAGAGGTTTCTGTGTTGTAGGCGGGCTCCGGGTTCATCCACCGTGGTCAAGTGGAAGGGAAGCCTTTTGGAATCAAGACCAGTTGTTCCTTAAGCCTGGATTCCTTTATTTTTATCTTGTGGAAACTGTATGCATTCACAATCTGAATTCTCTCATTGGAAAGCAGGGAGTTGCGACAGCGAGCGGCTTGGATATCAGTCTCGAGCGGGTACTCGCTCGCCTCCGGGGGCGGCGCTCTTGCTTCCACCTCGCCACAGCTCCTCTTCTGCCCGTCCCACACGTAGGACCCTTAACCGTCGGGTGTCGTTCGGCGAGAGAGCAGCCCGGGGAAACCCGTAAGTGCACTGTGGTCGCGGGCTGGCTGTGCCGTCGGCCGGGGGGCGAGCGGGCGGCTGGGGCTCGTGAGAGAGCAGTTAAACTATGCAAGAGGATGCACATCATTGGCCCACCGCTCCTGTTTTCCGTCATTTACAAAACAGAGAGATCTTGCCTGCAAAGATACTTGGCCTTATCGTTTTAAAACCTTGATTCTTCGGAAGCCAACTCAGTTTCGGGGGCAGCCGTAGGTACGGACGTGGTCTCTGTGAGACTGGCCGTCTGGCCCCAGTTTTTAGTGGTACGAATGTTGTGCATTTGTTTAAAATCAGGACAGTTTGCAATAAAGAAGTCAAAGTGGCCACCATGGGGAACTAGCAGTGCTAAAACCTGGCTGCTACCTTATAAACTTCTGGGATCACATACACGTGCATACACACACACGCACACACCCACAGTGTGTATATATACATATGCCAGTATATGTATGTATCGGCACACATGTCCGGATTCTATTTATGAACATGAAAAGTTTATAAAGCGTTATTTACAGAAATGGTTTTACCATCTTAAATGTTTAATATTTGGACAGTGTTCTGTCTGCCTTTGTCTCCAGTGAGCACAGTGTTGGATTTTATATGTACATCGGCAGAGGGGAGTTGTCCCTGTGGGGAACATGCTGGCTGTGGCAGGTTTTAATCGATCGAAGGCGATCAGAGCTTACTTTAAACCGAAGGGGAAACATTGGAGAAGCTCGAGCTGACCGTGTAAACCAGCTGAATACCGAGTCAATGTTGAATGGATGCATTTTCTTTTAATCCGTGAATAAAGCATTAAAAATGGCCGCCTCCTGGTGTTTCTCTGACCGCTGCAAATGAGTGACATGTCTGCGCGGTAAATCGCCAAAGTCGGTGCCTGCACGCTGTGCACAATCTGAATCCACTTTATTAATTCTTTACACGACAGTCCTTAAATTATAAATTACTGTAATTCGTTAACAGCTGACATAGGTGGTTCAAACAAGTACATGTCGGTCAGTGTTTAGGAAGAAAACGGTGTGTAATCAAGGACTTGTATGTACAATATCCATAACTTCTATATATACACAACCCAGGGAGGAGCACGTTTGCCTTAAAAATTCTGTTAAAAAGCTTCCCCATGCTCATGGAAAAAGCCAACTGATCCACTCCTATGATGCCCTGACATTTTAAGTTCGTTGACGGTGGCAAACGTGGCCATGTGCCCTTTAGCGAGGGCAATCCAGACGAGGCAGGGGAGTCAGGCACGGCCCAGGTCCATCTCACTCACGCCTTGTTCACCTCAAACTGTCCCTCTGCCGGTGATGCAGAAGGAGGTGGGAAGCTCAGATGATGTCCTGTGAGAATGGGGGGTGGTCAGGGGGGTGCTCGCTGCCTGGCGGGGAGGGTCTGTGGGGGGGCCCGGACCGGCTGTCAGGAGGGGGCCCTGCAGGCGGGTAACCCATGGGCTGGGGCGGCAGTGGAGGGAATCTCGGATACATTGCAGGAGGCAGTGGCCCACGCACTGGAAAGACGGCAGAGGGACATCAGAGCCAATCATGCGGCAGCCCTTTCCCATAAAAACCTAACACCCCGCCCACCAGCGCGAGGACGTGTTAAAGTATCACTTACTGCCCATGGGGGGCACTCGAGGAGGGAAAAACTCCGGGGGACCATAGGGGCCTCGACGATGGAGGTGGTCCACAGGGCCCAGGGGAGGTGGGGGGCCCAGGGGAGGGGCTTCCCGGGTGTTCGGATAAGGGGTGTTTGGCAACTCCCCAGAAACAGACAGGAGGCTCTGGGGACAGAGACAGAGCCAGTGTGAATTTTTCATGGTGTGCAATTCGTGCAAATTGCATCAGTGGGAAGGAAATATTTATTGCACTGTGGACTTGATGTCCATTCAAAGACGGGAAGCGACGGTAAGCCGCTACGGAGCAGGGCGGTCAGACACCGTACTTACATCTCTGCTCTCGCTGAGGCCCAGTCCGAGGCTGTTGGAGGTGCTGCCTAGTTCTGCTGGAGGAAGCGAGAGCAGCCGGTTAGGATCCAGCCTCGTTCCCCCAAGAAACCCCTAAAGAGCCCATTCACACCCAGCGACACTGACCCTGTCGGGAAGGAGGCCTACGGGGAGCCCGGGGTTCCAGCTCACCTTGCTCTGCATGGAGCACATTCACACAGACGTCCTCACACGACGTGAGGGCTGAACGCCACCTGCTCACCAGACTTATCGTGGGGATTTGTGCCGAAGCTGTGGGCCTCGGCCAGACCGGGCCCCCTGGGAGGCAGGGGGCCTGGGGGGAAGGCAGTGGGTGGCGGGAGACGGCGGTACGGCAGCCTGGGGTCTGGGTACAGGTAGCCTGGAGGACACGCGGTAAAGAGGACTCAATCCACCGTCTTCCGTGGGGCGACTTTGGCGAGGGATGAGACACCATGCAGTGACCACAGGCACACCTCGCAGTGAGGAAGCCACTCCATCAAAACACGAAAGGCCAGAGATGGATGCAAGACTAAAGCAATCAAGAAGTGAAGGCAGGACTCGTACCTTCTGCCGCGAGAGTGACTACGGCACACGACACAAACACTCGAAGTACAGCGACGACACAGTCCATTGGCACCCCTGTGACATGGTTCCGGTCACCCAGGGCCATGCCAGCGAATGGCTCATTCCAGCCCAAAGAGCCCTGTCCCCCCAAGCCTCAAAGTGAGGTGATGATTCTGGAACGTGTACCCATGTAGGTACTCCATACTTAGCCAGCCTACACCCCCACTGATTCCCCAAAAGACACGGGAGCAGCTGAGATTGATAAAGATGTCGTCTCAGGGGCACCAACGTGAGTGGCCTTCACTGTACCTGGGGGGGGGCCGGGACCCCTGCTGTCCGAGCGAGGGCCTTCCCTGGTGACAGGGACATCTGTCAGGCTGGAGGGGCCACGCGACACTAACAGGACACAAGAGACAACGCGCCATGGCAGTCAGACAAGACGACGTGGCAGGTAAGATGGAGGGAGTGCGTCCACTGCAGCGAGCCAGGAGACCTCAGCTGGAAGCTGCTTTTCAGTCCTCAGCAAAGGTCAATGAACGGGATTGCGGTTTCTGTGAAGTGGATGTGCAGAGCAAGGCCGCATTTGGAGCTAGAGACTGGGCGCTTCTGGAGAGGGGATGTGAAACGCAGAGCTAACAAAAACACTGAATGGGAAACGAAGAGCTAGCAAAGGGATCACACAGGAAAAAAGCCGACAAAGGCAGCAATACCAGCCACAGAGCGGACAAAGATGCTACACAGAGCACAAAGCTAAAAAAGACACATGCAAAACACACAGCTAACAAAAGATGCAAAATGCAAAACTCAGACTCTCGCAGCTAATTCGTGAGCTTGCTTTCATCACGGGCAGCAGTCCTTTAGGCACGGTGGGAGTGTTTGCGGAGGTAGGGTGCTCACCTCGGCTGCCGGGTCCGAGAGGAAACTGGGGCGATAAGCGAGGTGGCCCGTCCATCAGGGTAGGTGGTGACAGGAAGGCTCTGGTTTCAGAGGCGGGCCGTCCCAGCGGACTCGGTCCAAATGGCGATCTCTCTCCTGCGGGAGCGCGACAGAAACAGGAAGGAGGTTATGGAGCCCAGAGGTCTGCAGAGAAGGGAAGGAACTGTGAAAAACCACTGGCTATGGACAAGATCACCTCTGAAGGAGGATCTCCCAGGAGCCTCCAGGGCAAACGGGTCTTTCTCCACCATCTCCAACTTAAACTGGAGGTCTGTCAGCCTGCATGGGGAAATGGAACGAGATGCAGACCACGACAAACGGGGGGGATCACGTGACCGTCCCGGACGCGCTTGCTCACTTTTGCCTGAGGAGGGCGTTCTCCCGCTTCACGTCGGTCAGGTCCCGGTCAGCCGCCCGCACGGCCAGCTGTAAGCAAATGGCCGGCTTCAGTCTCTCCGCCTCGATCCGTGGACGAGGAGCGATGAGACGCTACTCACCCAGTTGTCGTGAGCCTTCTTCTCGTGGGCTGAGATCTGCCAGACGGGGGGGATTGTGGGTGAGCACTCATTGCCAAGGTCCTGCTGCTGCATCACAGCACAAGGATTTAGGTACTAACCTGGTTTTTATAGGCCTGGTTGGTTTTCTCCAGCTCTTCCTCTAGCTCCTGGGCCCGCAGTCTGTTCAAGAACAAGAGGGCTGTCAAAGGCAGAGCTTCTCTTTTTGGGGAGGCTCCAGGCTGCGCCTGAATCAGGACCTGGCTGTTCCCCCATGCTCTACAGGTACAGTGGCCAGGCCTGGAGGTTGTGTCACATGGCAAACAGCTTGAAAAAAGGCTCCTAAAAGGCTACATGAGCTGGAGTTACACTTCTCAGCTGTGTCTCTCTCAAAAAGCTGCCTCCCCACTCAACAACCCCCATCAAGCCCCACGGTGATTAAAGAGGACATGCCCTGGTGCCCATGCTGATGTTCACGAGGTTCCTGCAGGTACCTGTAGGTGCTCAGCTCCTCGGCGGCCTGACTGATCTTCTTGTCGGCTTTATTGAGTTTCTCCTCCTTCTGCAGCCGCTGCCTCCCTTCCACAGTCAGCATCCTGAGGGGGGGGGGACAGGGGGTCACTGCATCTGTCTGGCCTCCGAGGCTCGGGGGGCCAAGGCTGTCTGAAGCTGCTCCAGCTCACCGGTGCAGTTTCAGCTCGTTCTCCTGGTACATCTCAGTCATGATCTGCAGCTTCTTCTGGAGCTTCTGTGTCTCATTGGCAAACATGACACTGTCCGCCTGCAGCGAGTCCTTCTCGCTCTGGAGCCGCTCGATGCCATCTGTCAGATTGGGGGTAGGACATCCTTTAGGGGCCACCAAGTCATATCCGTTTCTAACTGAGCTGTCCCAGTGTGGAGGGCAGGGTTAGGAAGTCGATATATTTTTTGTTTTCTATGTCGGTTATTGAAGTGGGTGAGGATGTTGCTCCAGTGTGAGGTATCATCTCTGCACCAACCTTGGAGGTCCTCTTTGGCTTTAACCTCATCAGTAAGTCTGGCAACCAGTCTGTTCTTCTCCTCATCCAGGGACTTCAGATCAGCACTCATCTGGAGACAGGGAACAAGCAGATGTGGTCCTCTGTGCACGCTCCTGCACCGGCTGTCGGTCACGCATACCTACCTTTGCTGCAGAAATGAGCTTCTCCACTCTTTGCTTCTGATGGGAATCTGGGAAAATGTAGTTCCAAATTAAACAATCGAGTTTTTTTCTTTTTTGCATGAGAAGCGCACAGTTCCGTGGACGCGGTATGATGGAGTCCCACCTGAGGCATCCCCGTTCTCCTGGACGGCCCCGTCCCCCATCTCCGAATCCCAGTCCCTCATCTTCAGCAGGCAGTCAGTCAGAGACTGCAGAAAAATCAGCCAGAAACTTTGATAAGCCGTTTATAGCGAACGCTGCTTGATAGCAGACACCACGCCAATCACATCACGGAAGCAAACGGAATTCCAACCAATCATATGGTAGTCTTATGAACAGACATTGAGGTAAAGAAACAATGACTTGAATTATATCGTGATAATTATTATTATTATAGCGATAAAATATTCTGCCATATCACCCAACCCTAATGCTATCTCATTTGTGTTGCAGGTAAATACCTGGATGTGCTGGTCCTTGTTGGTGCAGTGCTCCACCAAGTCCTTGTAGGAGATCTCACACATCTTCATCTCCTCCTCCAATTCGCTCAAACGCTCCCCCCAGCCTTCGCCTTCCTGTACCAACTTTGATGAACAGTCCTCCTCAGTCTCAACCAGACTAAGGCCACAAGGGCTACCGTCACACTGTAAAGCAAACTTCTGAATACAATCTGACAAGGGAACGGATGCCTGCAGAGCCACCAGGGTCACCATGCAGTGCTCACTTATAGCAGTAAGGTTTCAGTGGGACATCTGGGAAAAATGACCTTATTTATGACCGCACACCAACCTGGGCTTTACTCTCCAATAGCTGGGCATTCTCCTCCTTGGCTGCCTGCAGGTTTTTCTGTAACCTCTCACTGTTAATGTCATAGATCTTCAGGGTTGTTTGTGCCTGATGATACCAAACAGAGCTCAGCACAGCTTGGCTAGCTAAACAATGGGGCACACTCCATAATCCACGTGGCTGACTGGTCACCGTGCCCAGCTTCTCAATACCTGCTCCATCTGTGACTTCAGGCTTTTCGATTCTTCTTCCAGGCTTTTCAGCGTTTCCTGCATGCTGGCCAGCTAAGGAGCAAACAGTTACATCAGTATGGCTGTCCACCAGTCTGATCATCCAGCCAGCAGCCAGTCACATTTGCTGACTCTACCGCCATTGGCTCAGTTAATAGCTATTAGCTATTTTTTTTAGTAGATAAGTTGTGAGTAGCCGCCTTTACATTCAGCTGCATGGATGTACATGTGATGAGTAACACTTCTGTGCTGCCATTACCTCGCTGGCGGACCATAGCAGACTTGACGAGCAGAGGGTGTCTTACCGTTTCCTCCTGCTGAAAACGCTTGGACCTTTGGGTTTTTAAATCCACCTTCAGCTGTTCGGTCTCCTCCCTGAGTTTAGCGTTTGCATCTTCGAGGTTCTTGGACATGGCCTGAGAGGACACATTGCAGAATGCCCAGAGTGCTCTCGCATTTGACACCGCATAAACGTGTTCACGTGGTCAGTCCGACTGGGCTACTCATCCCAAAGAGTTACTCACCTCAAGTTCTTCGCCCTCAGATGCCTGTGTAGAAGCACCTCCATTCTGCAGGGCGATTTCCTGTTCCTCATACTACAGGACACAGAGACAGAGTGTGTCATACTGCAGATACACACACACACACACACACACGCAGTGCCACACTGCAGGGCACAGACCATGACCCTCTCTGTGGCGACACTCACTTTGTGTGTGCACTGACTGAGTGTTTCCAGTGCTTTACATTTCTCCTCAAGTAATTCTGCTACCTTCTGGCCCAGCTTTCTCTCCCTCCCTGAAAGCCCAATGGAAGATTTCAATAAATCAATAGAAATTAGTTAAAATATCCTGCCTAAAAAGGTAGGAGCTAGACTTACCCACATAGAATCTGCTTGTTATCTGGAAAAGAAGCAGCAAGGTTAAATAGCAGCCTGTGTGTGTGATGCAGAGGGCTCTGCATATGTATCAAGTTTACATGGTTAGATACACTGCTGAGGGCAGAATTGTGACCCACGCCCAGCGTCACTCGCCCACATGCAAACTTACAGACTGATACACTCTACAAGTGAACAGCAGCATAGTCAGTATCCCCAGCAGGGCAGTCACTATAACTGCTTCCCAAGGCAGTCCATAGAAATCCGGCCCCGGCTTCAAATCATCAGGGAGGGAGGACACCACCTGTTAAAACAGAGACTACTTAGGCATGGGAGCGGGCCGCCCACCTCCTCTCTGCGCACCAGGGAAAGCGTGAGCCGCGGGGGGTCGCGTCGATCAGCGCTACGGTGGCCGGGATCTGACGGCGACGCCGCACACACCCAGGCGTCACCGTCACAGACACCGGCCCCGGGACGGCGCGCTTTCGGCCGCGCCATCACAGCATCGCCGGGCGGATTAAAGCATCTGCGACGCATCTCACGGAGGGTTAAGTGCAGCGCGCTTCGCGAAGACCGGGAGAGCCGGCGGAGCGCCGCTCGATCGGGGAAAGGGGGGCGCTCCCCCGGGCTGGCGGCGGGCTCTCATCGCTCACCGTCTCCATCGCACGGGAGTAGCAGAGCCTCGCCGCCACTTTAAAACCGGTCGCTTCTGGCGACGTGAGGGCCGCGTCGCCCGCTAGCTCCTCCGCCATAATGCCTTAGGTCTGAGCGCCGGTGGCCACTTTATTCTCACGGAACTGATGCGGGCATCTCCGGGCCGACTGCTGTCACTCCTCGGCCTCCGAGACACCTAAACAGAAAGCCACCACGTAACGGTGGACGGGTCGACACCGGCTGAGGAGGGGCGCCTTGCTCTCCGCACATATCATTACCACAGCCGAATTTAATATGTTCTTAATCTGTATCTATTTTTAAAAAACTAGAGTTACTAAGCGAGTGTGTATATTTACTTTTATTATCAATACGCTCGTAGATAGGCGGGTGTCTGTACGCACAGCCAGACGCCCCCCCTGTTTCTCGCAGTTTCCCTACTTGGTTTATCCCAGACGTCACCAATTGTAGAACGCCACACAGCACCGCGGCTACAGCGTTAAAGTGACACTGCGGGAGCCGGGCAGCCGCCGACGCAGCCCGCAGCCCCGTCCGTTCCGTGATAATTCGGCCAACACGTTAATAAATGTACACTTAAGCGTCCTTATATTCAAAAATATTTCTTTCACTGGTCTGCGACACAATGGCAGGATCGTACGCGTCCAGCTCTTTCCGATACGCTTCCCGGCGAAAACGGCGCAATATGGTCACACTTCCGTAAAGTCCTCATTTTTCTTAGCGTTCAGAAGACTTCAGATACGGGCCCGATCGCCTGGCCCAAAGGATCGCGGAGAGATCTACTGCGGCCACCACGTAATCACCCGGCTCACTGCCTGGCCAGCGAGAGCATTCACTCAGTGCGCCGAACTGACACGATTTCTCCCACGGAAAGTAATACCCACCTCCATGTCATCGGCAGCTTCCATTTCAGACGTGCACTTCTCTCATTGTAAAATATTTCCGATTGACGCTGGTGAAGAGGCCCAGCTAGGAGACACCAGCACTCTAAAGACAGTGCAACAGTGCCTCTCCCCTTGATATAACCTGATCCTTTACTGACATCAAATTACACTTGACATACAGCAGGGCAGTCCCAGCAAAATCTGCACTGTAAACAAGTCTTAAAGTCACAGCTTCACCAAAACGGCGCTTGTACAATGTAAATGCTACAAATTACCGGGAGTGTGTTCAACACAACACAAAGTGATATTAAGTCACAAAAATTGGCAAACCAAAATCGCAAATTTCCCCACTTAAATAATGGAAAAACAGGTCCACTATAAATGACTGTTTTTTATGCTGCAAAATATGATTGATGCCCATACCTGTATGATGAATTGTTTCAAATGTGATGCAGAGTCTTGAAGGCGCACTGTAGTTTCCAGTATAACTTGGCCGGCATGGTTTAGAAACACAGCAACGGTAGCAGCTGTGCCTGTCAGATGAGCAGAACCAAAACAATTATCATAATTTTATATATGCTGAAATGCATAGTCTTACATACGTTGCTCGAATTAGAAAGCTACCAAAACTGATTTAACTTCAATAAATGCACAAGTGGCAATAGACATCCATGACATTTTCCTTCGAAGGACATCAGACGTACCATTGTGTAAATCCTCTGACTCTGCCTGAAAAGGAGTCTCCTCCTGCACCGTGAGTAGTTCTCCTTCCTCAAACTTCTTTTTGGCCTCCTCTGCTGTATCTTCCTCAGTGATAAAACAGCTGGCTTCTGTGCACTCAGGTCCATCTGTCACTGTCGATGTGTAATCATAACTCAATAGTCAAACCTGAGGAGAACCTCCACATCGTACATAACTGTGCTTTCCATGGTTACTCTGGATTTCAGTACTGCATATAATGTGACAAAAATACATTATATTGAATCACAAGAATGACATTGCAGAGCTGTACCAATAAAACTACAACTGCAAATGTACCTCAGGTACCGTAGGGTTTGTTTAGTAAAAAAAAAAACAGCCATTAATATATTAAGTCATGATCATACATAACAATAAAATTACTCAGCAAAAGTACCTTGATTAGAATGCTTAAGGACAGTGGGTTTCTCTTGTGTGAGTGTACTTTTTAAAGTAGATAAAAGAGCTTTTAGTTTTTGAAGTGAGACTTCCTTTGTATCACCATCAACTCGATTGACTTTTGAAGTAGAAGTTAGGTCAATGTGATATTGTAGAAGTCGTTCAAAATCAGACAGAATAGCTAGGTCATCGTCAGTATTTCCTGCAGCTTCCCCATCTTCAAAGTTTGCCAGCTGATAGTCAAGCCACATAAGTTTGTGTTTCCCTATTACATCCAACACATGGTGTAGGCCTTTGTTAGTCATATGCTTCTGGATATTTTGGTAATCTTTAAGGTGCTCTGGAAACATATCAGCGTCCTTTGTGGAATGGGGGTCTCCATTAGGCTGAACATCAAAAACTCCATGTTTTCTGCTGGCACTTTCCTTTGGTTTTGGTGTGTCTGTAACACCGTCTGCTGGTTCTGACCTTAAAATGCCAACATGTTTTCCCAAACCATCATCAGTGACCATGCCAGTATCTCCAGATGAGTAGTCTGACTCCATCTGCAAAGCATCATAGTAATCACGTTCTGCATTGTGCAAAGTTCCAATTCCTGAATCCTCATGGATAAGTCTAGAAGACCGAATGCCTTCAGCTTTGTTTCCCTTCCAACCCTCTGTCCCACCAAAATGTTCATTAGATACTATTTTGCTGCCAGATGCCGTGTCTTCGCTCTCTGTGCACCGATGTCCTGCTTCCTCTCGTTCTGCTGTATCAAATGGATCTTCAGCACCATGTATATGTGCATCTTCCTTTGGATATAATGTCTCAGTTGCAAGTGTATCTGCAGCCACACTATCAATAGTATCTTCCTTCTCTTGTATTTTAGCTTGATATTCCCAAATATCGTCCTGCTTGTCTTTTTCATTTGACGCCAAATTTATTTCATGCTGTCCCTCAGTGGAATGATGTTTTAAAGAAGGTGGATCTTGAATGCCCACCTGGTTTACAGCAATCGTTTCTTTTTCCTCTTCCTTTACAGAAACATCTGCAATGGGTGACACGCTTGTTTGATGAGAGGTGACTGCAGGGATCTCTTCCATATTTTGACTGGCAGATGGCCTCTCCTCACTGTCAACCACAACGGACCCCTTTCCTTTGTCAGTTATAGATGGCATCTCCTCATTGTCCAAAACAAGTGACGTGTCCAACTTGTCAACCACTAATAGTTCTTCCTCAGTGATCGCCACCGCTGACTCATTGCCACTGCCAATCACAGACGGTGCCTCCCCATTTTCAACAAGAACGTACTCGTCTCCACTGTCAACGATAGATGGTCCCTCTGCTGCTGTGTCAGCTATAGCTGACTCATTTCCAATGTCAGTTATGAATGTTTCTTCCTCATTATCACGCACAATCAACTTATTTCTGCTGTCAGCTACAGATGGCCCCTGACTATTGACTGACACCATGGATTCCTCATCACCATTAGCCACAGCTGGCTCAGTGACTCCCAAGGTCGACTCTTCGCCAGCATCAACCACAGAAGGCTCTTTCTCTCCCACGGTGACCTCCCCCGAGGTGTCAACTACAGACAGCTTAGTGTCTCCCAAGGTTGACTCCTCTCTGCTGTGAATTACAGACAGCTCAGTATCTCCAAAGGTGGATTCCTCTGCACCATTAACTACGGATGGCTGAGCATCTCCCATGGGTGACTGCTCGCTATTGTCAATTATAGATGGATCAGAGTCTTCCAAGGATGACTCCTCTGTGCCATCAACCACATGTGACTCAGAGTCTCCCAAGGTTGACTGCAACCCACTGGCAACCACAGCTGGCTCAGCATCTGTCATGGGTGACTGCTCTCTACTGCCCATTATAGAGGGATCAGAGTCTCCCAAGGATGACTTCTCCGTGCCATCAACCACATGTGACTCAGAGTCTCCCAAGGTGGACTCCTCTGTGCCATCAACCACATGTGACTCAGAGTCTCCCAAGGTTGACTCCCCTGTGCCATCAACTACAGGTGGCTCAGAGTCTCCCAAGGTTGACTGTAACCCACTGGCAACCACAGCTAGCTCAGCATCTGTCATGGGTGACTGCTCTCTACTGTCCATTATAGAGGGATCAGAGTCTCCCAAGGTTGACTGTAACCCACTGGCAACCACAGCTAGCTCAGCATCTGTCATGGGTGACTGCTCTCTACTGTCCATTATAGAGGGATCAGAGTCTCCCAAGCTTGACTGTAACCCACTGGCAACCACAGCTGGCTCAGCATCTGTCATAAGTGACTGCTCTCTACTGTCCATTATAGAGGGATCAGAGTCTCCCAAGCTTGACTGTAACCCACTGGCAACCACAGGTGGCTCAGCATCTTCCAATGATGATATCTCTTGGCCCGATGAATTGAGATCAGTGCTACTTGCAGTTTTGTCATTAATATATGTATTGTATTTTTCATTTGACTCTATTGGTTGTGAAGCATTCATGTCTCTATCACCCACCAAATGCTCAATGACATCTGATATATTTAGCTGAACTGCTGATCCAAATTCAGCCTTTGAAGTACCATCAGCTAGTTGCATGTCCTCAGCTGCTAATGTTTCCTGTGGCATTAGCTGAATTTCATGGTGGCCATTTGTATCTTCTGCACTTGACAGAATGGTATATGGTTCATTATCATCCTTATTAATAATTTCCTCTTTAGTATTGCTGCTGGGTGGATTAGAATTACTGGTTTCGGGTTCTAACAAGACGTCCTTACCTTTGTCTGTCATTTCTAGGGCTGACTCATCGTAGTTTTCTGCATCTT
>JAODKK010000025.1:12837363-12848642 GCA_026774405.1 Petrocephalus microphthalmus
GCCCCCCATCCTGGGTTGTTCCCTGCCTCGTGCCCGTAGCTTCCGGGATAGGCTCCGGACCCCCCGCGACCTTGAACGGATAAGTGGGTTGGAAAATGGATGGGTGGATGGATGTGGGTGCATTAATGTTGTTTGTATCTTTAGGAATAAAACTGTACCAAGACTGAACCCTTTTTTATGACAGTGTATTGCAAGATAATTGTAGGGAACACTTTACTTGAGGAGCACAGTTACTCAGTTACTACTCAAGTGCATTTCATGAAGAAATATAGTAACTGCATGAAATACATTAATCGTTAGCACTGATTAATGATGAATGAACATGGAATGAGTACGTAACTAAGTAACTATGTAAGTTGATATTGTATTAATTGTATTAATTGTATTAATTGTCATGGTGTACGATTAAATGTGATAAATAATAAAATGAATAAATAAATAATAAAAGAATAATAATTTGGTAGTCCAATTAACAATCTTTGCTGATGGTGATGGATTTATTTGATTAAAATAATGTTACATATAACTCTACACAGCAGACATCATGCACAAAATTATCAAGGATAAGAACCTTCCAAACCCTGGAGTATATTCCCTGTGGACTAAATATGACCATTGAGGTATGCTTAGGTAGTGGAATTAATTAGGTAATTATTATAACATTATAGTGACTTCAGGGTGAATCAACGTGTGATCTATCCCTTAAAGCATTTTAGAACTTGATTATGCCTGTGATGTTTACACTTTTACGCAATTTTTTTAAACTTCTTACACCATTATGAACTTCTCTGATGAAAAGAATATAGAGGTATATTATGAGTCATGAGTTGCGAGATGGAGGACTCAGGGGCAGGTGTTTGGGATGAACAAATGGGGTTTTATTAGGGTCGAGACAGAAACGGAAATAAAGACAGCAAGGGGTCAAAACAGGAAGATGAGTATTGGGAAGGGCAGAAGCAACAAGGTGGCTGACTTCAAGGACCGGACTGGGGTGGACGAGGCCATCAAATACTTAAAAATAAAGACTAACGCGGGGCAACAAGCAACAGGCATGGCTCATCAGGGCCACATTAGGGAGACGGGAGGGTCAGGCTGACATGTGGGCAGGACGTTACACTAGCAAGCAAGAAGGCTACCATCTCTTCATGCTAACCTAACAGTGTCCTTGACACCTTTCCCCTCACCATATATCAAATAGCTGTTCTGTGCCAGCACTGCAGAGGGCACAAATACTTCTAGGGGCGCGACTTCGCCAGCTGGTTTCACTTTGTCTTTGATGATTAGCGCTACGCCCATATGAAGTGTGCACCTCTTCAGAAGTTGGCGCTCCAGGTGATCGCCTAATGGTTTGACCACCAGTCTCATACCATTATGAGTACACTATGACACAGACTGCCCACTGCAAACACTGTCTGCTATGTTAAATGGCACCATAAGTGAACCAAAGGACAAACAAAGAGTCGATTCCCAGGGCCTGCTTATATCTGCGGAACACACCACCTCCAGGGAAGCAGGTATCACCCACTGTAACACTGAGGCACGCCACTTGGACTTCCAAAACTGTGATTCACCAAAGAAATAAGAGGAAAAGGGTGACTGGGGACTGCTTTCTGCATGATGAATCTCAAATACAGGTGATGCCATCCGGTCACATGATGACATGAACTGAGCCCTTGAGCCAGGTAAATAGGTAATGAGCCGCTTAAGTGAGCCTGGGGAATGAATGTGCACAAAGGAGGATGGTGAGCGCTCGTGTCAGCCTCCAGTGCCAGGCTGCGTGTTTGTCAGTGATAAATATGTATGGGAACCAAGCCAGAGCGCTACACATTCATGGCTAGCAGGGAAACGTGGAGACGGAGAGTTTGACGGCTCCTTCCAAACTCTAATTAAGGCCCTTCAGAGCCTTTAAAGAGGATGACAAGAAGGTCAGTGAGCATTCAGTTCAACGTAATTGATTGACGGGCCACTTAATTTATACAGGAATCTAATCTAATCCTTTTCAATCAAATGAATAACCAATGCCCCATCGGCTTTGTGGCGCAGACAAATGGTGCCTGGCTCATCCTGTCCTGCATAGTCAAGGAGGACCATGAGAGAGGACCTTTTATTAGTCCCTTAATAACCTCCTCCTCAGCACATCCCCTGAATGACAAGCATCATACAGGAAGCCTCCCAATTGGGAATCAATGCCTTCGATTACCTGTTGAGCAGCACTTCCGTTTCTAGGTGAGCTGGGTCATGACCCTCCGTCTCCAGGGCCACCACGCTCACGTATGGAAAGGACTCCCAGGCTCGTCTCGGTGAGCCACCAGCAGCCTGCTTTAGCCCCCATCGCAGCCTGAAGGCATCCACAAAGAGGCTAGTAGCTAACGTCACTCAGTATTACGCACGCCCCCAAAAAAATCGTACTGTGATGATCCAGAACCAAAGCCGAGGAGAACATATGGCAAGTTAATCTCTGGGGAGATACCGATCTCTCTCATATTTCCTTTATAGTGTTGAAATATTCAGCTTATATTTAATTTATTTATAAAGCTAGATAAACGTTAGTGCTTTGCCAACTAAAGAACTAGCTGGGTACATGTCTGTGAAATCTAGTTAGCGCCCAACATGGAATTAGTAATCACATGACAACAGGCCACCAGGCACTTGCCTTCTGTCTCCCCACCAAACTGTTACCTATTCCCAATCTCAAGGACAGAAAAGCTCTCTCCCAGAGAATAAAATTAGACCCTCGGGGGGAGAAGGAAACTGAACATCCATATTCTATAAGTCTTGCAGTTAAAAGGAGCAAGGAATCAGGGTCCTGTGAAGAGATCGGGCCTTCTGAGGTGTGCTGTCAGCAGTTATCCCAACTTAGAGACACTACAGGGAGCCATCCTCATGTACACACATAAACCCTCTGACAAAGGCTCTAAAAGCGCAGCATTAAAATGGAATCACACACCGGTAGGCTCTTTTGATGACCAAAACACAACAGCGGATATGGCTTAGCTTCTAAACTTGTCGCAAAAGCATCAAGGCTATGGCAGCACCTGACCTACAGTCAAAAGGCAGTTACCCTCCCGGGACTGATTCTATGAAACACCACACAACTGGTATACTGGCAGCGTCAGTGGGAGTCTGATTACGGCTGACACTTACACTGTTAGTCATATAGGCTGTAGCTCACAACCCTGGGGGATTGTACACCTCTGCTCCATCCCTCAGACCAAAGCCAGGGGAGACCACAAAGCTTCCACAAGGACACATTAGCAGTTTCGCTAACAGTGAGCGTATGAATCTCTACTCGGAGCATCTCCGATGTGTCTGGGAAGCAGCAGCTGTCATGGGATTTCAGGCAGCCGTTGGAGGCCCCTGGCTCAGCGGCCAGTGCCATTGGCTCACCTCCAGGGCTGTAGGGATCAATGCGGTTGCTGCTGCCTACATTTGATGGGTGACTTCCCACTATCCAAAGGCATACTGTAAGATACAAAACTCCCAACTGCTCCGAGCTCGCGAGCATGCCCATCCAAAATGTACCCTCTACACCCTGTGTTTCCCATGACAGGCTACAGGTCCCATTGACCCTAAATCCGTATTTGTAATTTTCAGTGATCTGAGCTTAATCATCATCTTCAGAGAACCATGGTGAGTGGATGCTAGGCTTGTCCTGGATATGCTGTTATGATTTGGGCTCTTCTGGCCAGCCATACCCAGAGGAATTGTTATAAATCACTCCATCCTGTAATAAAGATCTTTATAGACCAGATCCACCTATCTCAAAACTCTGAAGTACTTAAGAAATAATTAGGCAAAAGATTATCCATCTGCCACAGGGGCTCAGGGCCCCTGAGAGCTTATATTTGAGGGAGGGATTAGAAACGGCAAGAGGGAAATGTTATGATTGCTAAGTTTCATTCTGAATATGCTAAGCTAAATGCTGAGATGTGTAATCCAGGTCCAAAGAGTACAAATCCAAACCAGGATTTTGTCTCTACCAGCTAGTTGAGCACTCTGTGACTGAGATTCTTAATACTCAACTGGTTGGTTAATCCTAGTCTGGATTTTTACTCTTTGGACCTGGATTACCCACCTCTGGCTAAGTGGTGTTAAATAAACCTGGGGGGGGGGTGAGGTCACCACCTCAACATTTTCTCAGAGTATCTCAAACACAGTCAACAATGATCTTCTCATCTGCTCAGTTGATCCTGCACTGTGCATCCAAAACTGCAGTCATTACTCCAGGTAGCCATCCTCTCCCCAGAGTCTTCAAATAAATGGGCTAAAATTGTCCGGCGGACCCCTAGGTTTACGACGAAGTCTGCACTTGCGCTCTGGCTCCATGCGCTGTGATGGTGAAGTGTTTACGCGGTTATAGGGAAGGACAAAGATAAGCCCGAAGCCTTCCTGACGAGACGTGGTGTCATTGGAACCCACGGATGGAAATGAAAGCGTCAGTGGCAATCACATCAGCGACGAGGGGGAGAGCAGCGCCGTGTGGGGATGGCGGCGCAGGCAGGGGGAAGCTCTGCCTGGTGATGCTTACAAATCCGGGAACAACTTTATCACACTCCTACACAAGCTGTTTGTGTCACTTTTATCTTTGCACCGAACAATAACGCAGGGAGAACATATATATATGTGCACATTTATACCGTCCAGTGGAGATTGAATGCACACCCATAGTCTTGACAACTCATACAAGTCAAAAGCTGCGGACATGGAGTATGTGAGACGGGCAGAGAGCAGGTTCGCAGAGGGTTCAGCCGCTTCCTGAGAACGTACCGTGCATCTCTAAATGAAAGACGTGGGAAGAAACAGACTAAAGTCTTCAACTTAGCATGTGGCCAGTGGAAGCCAATCAGAAGATGCCCAGCTGCCTCTCGTCTCACCTGAGTAGAGCGAATGGGCTCCGATCTCCTGGTACAGAGAAAGGCTTTTGGGAGAAGGCCTCATGTCAGTGTGACCTCAGCTGCCTGCATCCACGCAGGGCAGGTGCGGACGGACCATCGGGAGGTTCCAAACTCCCTTCCCCTACCTCAACATTATATAGGATATAGGAATTATATAGGAACTCGAAAATGGAATGCAGCATATAGTACTGTTCCAGCTGTGGGCGTGACTCTGAGACGCTGGGGTCTATGTTCAGATTTGAGAGAGCAAGAGGAGATGAAAGACACACCCAAGGAAAAGGTCAGACACCAAACCGAGAAGAAGGACTCGCTCATATGACAACAGCACCTGCTTTCAGACAAGTCCTTCTGTGGGCCTGGAGAAGCCTGGTGCATGAACACAACCAGGCGTAATATGATGAATCTAATCTAATTCAGCGAACACTCACCACCATGAACCAGCGAGGTCACGAGCTACACCTCTTGGATGAGATTTGCATTATTGGAGTGGATTTATATTTGGAAGTGTGAATGTGTTTTCATTGTGGCTGTCATCATGTCAGCTCGGCTTGTGAAGAAGACTTTATAGTGCCATTTGAGTCTTATTGAAGTTAAAGAATGAGAGGCGTGTGAGCGGCGCCAGACAATGCAACGGGAACGAGAGGCGAGCGGGTTTGAACAAACAACCTCATCCACGCCGTTTCGGCTTCTCTGGGGCACCGAGGGTTTCGGATGAACTACAGGAAGCATCTGCTGCTCTCCGTCAGTCCTGACGCCGTACTTAAGCCGCTACGGCATGCCGCTTACTTAAAATATAGCCAGTCCAAGCAGCATAGCTGGTTTATTTTAATAACTGCCGAGGGACAGCTACGGTTCCCCAAAATATTCACTATATTCACAAGCACAGAGCGGAAACGTCTAAAACTGGAGTTGTGTAGTACGTCCGTGAGTCATGGTCCTGTTAAGCACTCGGGTTGATGTGCGGATTGGCCTACCTCTAATGTGCCCTTTGAGGCACACAAGGACACGCTCACACCTAGCAGAAGAACACCGTTCCCCTTTTTATCAGGTTACACTGATAAATGGCTCCTAAGACAAAGAGATACAGCTATTCACGAAACCTCTCACTCCAACCTCTCATTAATCCAGTCAAGGTACGGCTTCATCATTAGGCTGGTCTGCTCCTTTCAGTATAGAATTTGACACACAAGTCAGGGCGATATTGCTCCAATTAAAAGAACACACATGTGTGTTTTTCATCCAGGGATAATCCTTTCTATATCCTGTTAATCTGTTTCACATGATGCCAAAGTGGATCTATCCGGTCTGCTGCCCATGGCAGAGGCCCTTCTGTGCGGTTCACAGGCTGCTCGGTGACTTGCAATTTGGAGACAGATGTGGGATTCTGACACCTAGGCTGATCTCTGTGCCCCTTAATGGCCGGAAGACCTGTCTTGCGGCGTAATTGGACAGCGAGAAACAGGAGACCGGCGAGGGAGTCAGGGCACCACATCCCCGCGGAAAGAGCGACATAAAGATGGGGGGGGCTTATTTACAAAACGAGTACATGCAGAATCCGAGTGTGGCCGGAGTGAAAAGGCTGTTCCAAGCGACCACGGCACTGCATCTCCTCAAGCGTGACGAGAGATGCCCCAAAGTCAGTATCGGCAAGACAGCATCCTGACTCGGGGAATCGAGCCCTGCGCTTGGGGTCGAGCAGGTAGGCGCGTGGACGGGTCGGGTGCCGTGTGGCGGGTGCCTCGAATAAAAGACGGGAAGGGCTGCGCCATCGCAGAAGGCGTTCTGCATGAGCCAGTGGACGCCAGGCGGAGACTCTCACTAGGAGGTGGCACCCTGTGATCCTCTAGACCGGGCTTCTGGGTGAGCAAATGCCAGCAGTAGGGCTGGGCTGACAGCAAGACGAGGCGGAGGCCTCACCAGAATGGTCCGAGCTTCCGCCAAGCAATCATGGTGCGCCAGAGGGGGAAGACCACACCTCTAAATGAAGCACCCAACCTAATTTTCCCAGCATGCCCTTGGCATCCCAACACTGTCATCAGAGATGCTAGACTGCCCGGCTCACGAGCTCACATGAATCTGTACACATATCCCCGATGTATAATCATGACATAATGTCCTCCGTTCTGTAAATAACACTGCTTACCAAGGTTTTATGTTTCCTTTATAATTTTTGGTGTGCCAGATAGATTTTGTGATGCCGATCACAGAAATAGCTTTTCACACTGCATAAGAGTTTTGAGAAACGGCCAATTTTGTTATAATTATTTTAAAACTTTTAAAACACGGGTATTTTGCATAACACCGGTCAACAAAAATCTGAGAATAAGACAACTAAGGGTTGTCTTTTACGTACTTTTTAATGATGATTTAAGAAATGCGTTCAGAATTTTGCTCTGACCCATAGTTTTTCAGTGATATCATTTTAGGCTATATCGATAGTATATAATTCCTTATAAAGAATGTATCGGCATATTTCAGAGTAATCTAGAAAAACAGTTTTAGGACTTTATAGATGAGAGAAAAATATTGTAGGTCTGTTTTGCTAGAGTTTATAGGCTGAAACATATTTGGACATGTTCAGACAATGTCTTGCTCTCTCTCTCATATGGAAAAACAATGTCAAGCCAAGTGGAGTCCCAGTCTGCTGGCTGACTTCTGCTGGATCCTTAAGAGGGATGTTTCTGAGGCCAGGTACAGCAGAATATCATACACTTCTACCTTTTTGATGAGTCACTTGCAACATGCACATATACTGTAAATATACATATTGCATAAGGTTTAATTGTGTGTTGCTCAAAATTCTGTTCAGATATTTGAATTCAGCACAAACGATACTATACAATTCATCTATTTTGATTTGTGAAACGAAATGAAAGTAAAAACGTGTCGACCAGTGTAGCCGCCTACTAAAGCTATACCTGATTGGTCAGCGGGTTTCTGCAAGAGACAGCACCTCGTTCTCTGGGTACCATGGCCCGGTTATTAAAAGACCCTCAGCACAACTTACTCAGTTGTGGCTGTTTTAGTGCCCGGTGCCCCAAAAGACGGCGATGAATGGGCACACATTGCATGCGATTGCCATAAACGACGCTCATTGAGGTCAGCCTTAGTAATGGCCGATCATGAGAAGACGAGTGGAGGCCTGAGAAAACAGCAGCTTCGCTGCTAAATGGCCATTTGAAGGAGTCGCAGGGGCAGTAAAGGGCCGGAGCGTTTTGGGAGCCACAGGGAAACTGACAGTGTTGCCTGGATTTCAGTGATGGAAAATAAATGTGTTACTGCTCCATAATGACTGTCTTGCTCATAATAATTTCTGTTATTTTATCGGCAAACACTTTAGGGGCTGGCAGAAGCAGGCAGCTGGTTTGGCTTTGATAGCGTCGACATTATGGCAAAACTGAGAACGTCACGGAGTTCCTAAAAAAGGCTGCCCGTACACTATAATCTAGACATTACTTTAAAAGCACTAAAAGACAGCTGCTTTCCATTATTCTGTCTTAGCTTTTGAATAACAAGCCGCAAAAAACAAAGCTAACTGAATGAGCCCCAGCTCACTTAGGGCCCTTTTTCACTTAGGGCGGATTTTTTCTTCTAAAGGCACGAGTCCAAACTCCAACTCAGATCCTGTTGTGCGAGGTGGGCTTCACTGAATGAGCTGCTCGGCCGGTCACATGACGGAGAGCCTTCGAGATGCCGCTTAATGATCTCATCAGTAAGGGCTGCGGAGGAATCTCCCGAACGATGGTAATGCCTGGAGCAGGGCATCGCAGGTCACTCCGCCCACTCCTGTTGAGTCAAGGTCCACAGATGTTCCTGCAGTGTTCCACAATAGGAAGGAGCAGTGAGCAGCTGTGAAGGGCTTCCTCTGGTTGACGCACAGATCTGTGGCAATGGTTTATCTGCTGTTTGTTGCTTTTAGAAGATGAACTCTGTAATGCATGTGAGCATAGTGAGCTCTGTCTGCCGACTTTGGAGTAGGGAGCATTATGTATTCCGTGTGGGTGGTCTACAAGGGTGCACTGCCCTATGGGATACAGCTGCAAGGGGGCCTTTCTTCCTTTTCACACCGGGGCACTGACATAGATGAAGAAAATGAAGTCAGCCACCCAGAAAAAGGACGAGTTGGTCTCCAGCTGTGTGGTGCAGTTACTCAGCATCATTGTGGTAAAACAATGAACACAGACATCTGGACAAGCTTCAGGCACATGGCAGACTCCTTCTTGAGGGCGGGATTTTTATTCGCCGGAGCCCCAAGACTGACTGACCAAGGGATGGCTCTTCCATCTCCTCTTGCGAGGGCAACTCAACCGCTGCAGGCTTTCGGGGGCCCAGAATGCATTCTGCCAAGTCTTAGAAAGCAGAGTGTGATGGGATCCTTTGCACAGGGCCTCCCCCTGAATACCTGACGGGGCAGGGATCGACTTGGGGGTGTTACTCAGTGAGAGGAGCACAGAGCTGAAAAGCTACCGGGATAGAAACCTGCAGACGGGGTCAGCTCCCCTGGTGACAAGCCATCCAGCTTGACCCAGTCTTTTCACGAGACGGATGAGTGGATCCCTCTCCCATGAGATCACACTGCTCACATCTGTACCTTTTACAGGCGGTGACTGAATTCTCATGGCGCAGATTCCTCTCTTTAAACGAAATGTACCCGTGCTGATGCAAATGTCAAATAAACATGCATACCGAGAGATCCTTCTGGAAGGTATGCAGGTTTTAATATCCTGGAGTGTGTGGAACTGCCACAGTAACAGTAATTACAGCAAATTCTGGATCAAAGGCACGATTCACCCTCCTTATCTTATGGATGGGTATACAGAACAATTGGTATATACTGTATATGTAGGCTATATTTGTTAGGCTAGAAGAATAGGTATATGTAGGCTATATATACAGGCTATCTGTGGGTGGTCTCTATAGGCAGGTCAGATGCAGAAATGGGAACTTAAGGCCTTATTTTATTTATGAAACGGAAAAATGTGTGACTGGCCCTTTAAGAACAACAAAATGACAAAAATGGAAATTGGGAATGACTGAACTGAAATTAGCGTGCAGCTCACGGGCAAGGTGGCTTTGTCCTCGGTCCCCTGCTCCACACGCCCATCCAGCCCAGCTGATGCTCTTGTAGCTGCCTGAGATAACGTGTCTCGATGAAAGCCAGGTGGACCCCCCGTTAATTATGAGTGTTCGGCGTGATGCCTGAATTGCTACTTGTCAGAATGTTCTGGAAAGCAACCCCCCCGCCCCACTCTGCAGCACACCTTCCACGGGGATGGAACAATATGGCTGGAAGAGGATGGCAGAGGGAGAGCGCGGTATTCATCGAGCAGCTGGGCAGATGGCTCAATTAGTGACCCGAAGGACGCCATCCCAGTGGCAGTGAAGCGTTCCCACAGCTGCCCGCCAAGGCTGTTCAGAGGGCCCCTCGGAGCTCCAAACCTGGGTGGAAATCAAGGGCCTTGAGGTACCCCGGTACTTAGGTACAGGGAAGGGAACAACACGACTGCCCTGAACCAGCAATCAGGAGGAGGGGAGGACGGCACGACTTCCGCCGCGGCACCTCGAATTCAGGGAAAATGAAAGGTTCACGGTGAAACAAGATGAAACGCTGGCTAAGGTAAGGATGGATGGCGGCACCAAAAGCCTCATCACATCACATCAGCGCCCCCCCCCCCCAAACGAACGTGAACGGTGAGTGGATGTCAGTGCAATACCAACAGCCTCCTATAAAGCTGGGAATGGTGAGCAGTCCCGGCTCTGTATTGAATAACTTGGGTAATCAACCACATCCCATAGCAGCTATAAATCATTTTTTAATCCCTGCAGTTAAAAAGGGCTGCGGTGATGAACGTGAAAGGGACCTTGCGGATGACGCGTTGGCCATCGTGAGGCGACACTCGCTTCTGCGGGGCAGCTCATCCTTGGGGTAATGACAACGCAGAAGCAAATGATGTCTGTCTCCAGCTCGCATCCTGGCAGGTAATCTCGCGGAGATTAACTCACTGAGATGGTGGAAATAAGATGGTCATCGAGAAATTTAATTAGGAGGAACCAGCTTTTGTAAAACGGGAGTCCGATGAAAATATTGGGCTGAAGCCGGGAAAGTCAGAATAATTTGGGATTAATCTACCAAAGAGAAAGGAGCAGGCTGTAAAGTGCTCGATTACACTGTGCAGCCATGTGTTTTATGAACATAGAAGCATTACAGTGGACCACAGTGTTCAGGCCACAGAGCCAGAGGGCAAACGATGCTTCTGTCTTCTTTCCATCCTCCTGCAAAACTCCTCTCTTCTTGTCCTCCTCTTTGTGTTCTCCTGTGAACCTCTTCTCTTCTTGTCCTCCTCTGTGTTCTCCTGCGAAGCTCCTCTCTTCTTGTCCTCCTCT
>JAODKK010000025.1:13232496-13242998 GCA_026774405.1 Petrocephalus microphthalmus
ATAGAATTCTCTGTAGGTATTTATGACTCGGCCCTGATGCACGTGTGCATGCCTGCCTGCAGGTGGCGGAGCTGTTCGAGGACCTGAAGGCCCGTGTGTCCCACTTCAACATGCGTGTGACCGGAACGGTGTCCCCCCGGGACTACGAGAGCGTTCACAAGCAGAGGTTCATCCTGCAGGTGGGGCTCGGGACGGCAGGCGGGTGCCGGCACTGCGGCCGCGTGTCTGTAGTCACGGCCTCTCGCTCTGTCCCAGATCGCCATCGCTGGAGCCTTCTACCCCAATTATTTCAGCGTGGGGGAAATTGACGAAGAGCTGGCCTTCAAGGAGCTGTGTGGCCACAACCCAAAAACAACAGTGCAGGTGTGTATCTGTGAGCCTCCGGGAGCAGACCGGCAAGCGGGAGATCCCTGGACCTTCTGCACCTTTCACCTCTTCCACATTTAGGTCCGAAACTTGCCTTCCTTCGGGTTCCTGTACAGTAAGCAGTTGCAGTCGCTGTTCCGTCAATGTGGTCCAATAAAAGCCATCACCTGCGAAGGCTCCAGGTAGGCCAGGCCGGGCCGTCCCCTCCCCCAACTGATCCAGTTTGGGTCGGCTTTCACCCTCATTCATTCAAAAAACACTTAGCAGGAACAGGTCTGGATTCAGGCTCTCAAACTGAGATTGGCCTTTTTCCCTATGCAGAGCATTTTTGGAGTTCCACAAGACCTCGGCCCAAGGGACCGGAGTGCTCCCCGAGGTGTCCCTGGCCCTCCTTATGGCTCAGCAGCGCCTCCCAAAGCACGTGTTTGTGCATCCCAGCAGCGCAGTGGCGGCCAAGGCCAGCGGCAGGGACCTGTCCCACATTTCCTACGCGCGGTACGCCTGAGAGTGACAACGAGTTGTGGGTTGAATCGCGCAGAACTCCTGTAGCAGGAGTCCCTGATCTCACACACCCAGTTCTTGGGATGGTGGCTGTGTCCCCATAGTGACTGAGTTTGGCTCCCATATTGCTGGGCGTTTTCATTTCACAGGACACACTAAATGCCAACTTCCATCTAACCAGACAGAATTACAAGCAAGATTCCTTATTAAAATCCTCCTAAACCTGCCCTCCTATTCTAGGGTGAAGGTGGACTTAGAGAACCTCTCAGTCGAGCCCGTGAACAGCGTGATGGACCCAGAACAATTTCCCTCCCAGCCCATGTTCATTGTCAACATCACAGAGGTAATGAATACCAGTGACAGTCATTACCTCTTACGCACTAAATCTCAGAGTGAAATGGAAGAGCAAACCTTCAGGTGTCAGGGGTCCGTGTGACCCGGTTTGTGACCCTCTGTGAATGTACCCCAGAGAGAACTGTCTGACACATCACTGACAAGCACTGTAGCCCATAAGTAGCAACATTTGTTTAACTGGCATGATTTTAATTATGACCATTATAAATTGATAATATTAGGGATTCTGCTTTGCCAGTATGCATTTCATTTATATTATATTATTTTACAATTATATTATATTAAATTATATCGTACAATGCAAACTTTCAGGCACAGGCTGAAGCAGTAGCTATAAATAATATATAGCTGAACAGTTATCTATGGAGAATAGTAGTATAATAGTTATACCTGTTGGTAAGAAGGGTGTGCACACGTAACCAGTCTCTGTACTCTGCACAGCCATCCACAGTGATTCTGGCCGCAAACATTATTATATAAGATGCTGTCTATTGACGCATTACAGCTGCGGTCTAAGCTATGCTACGGTATGGCGGTATATGAGAGAGTCATACCCTACAGGAGATTGAAGCCAGCATACTGGTCCATCCAGGCCAGCACTGTGCGCCATGTTAAAAGGACGGCTCCCTCAGCTTCAGCACGTGCTAGTCTTCCCTTCTCATACCTCATACCTTCATGCCCCGTGTTCCCCCATGTGGCCCGGGCTCCAGGTCGTGGAGGTCGGCCACTTCTGGGGAATCCAGGCAGACGAGGCCAGCATCAGGAAGCAAGGCGCGCTGACAGCCGACCTCAACGGCAGGGAGCTCCAGGCCCTGTCTGGCTCCGTCTGCCCCAACCTGCTGTGCCTGGCGCCCTATGCTGAGGACCAGGAGGAGCCCCTGTACTTCAGGGCCAGAGTCCTAGACGTGAGCGGCGGCCACGTGGAGGTGAGGCGGCTGCCGGCGAGACGGGCAGGAGTGCGTTTGCAGGGAGCTGTCAGCTGAGCTGCCGCCCTGTGTGAGCTTCAGGTCTTCTTTGTGGATTATGGCAACACCAGTCAGATGGATGCCAGCGGTCTGAGGGAGCTACCCGCGGACCTGTCGGCGCACCCCTTCCAGGTACAGCAAGCCCCCGCCCGCGCGGGTGCCTCTGTCGCCACTCACCGTAACCACGCGCCTCCTCAGGCCCAGGAGTTCCAGGTAGCTGGCATGCACCCGTCCGCCCAGTCCCTCATCCTGGGAAGCCAGTGGAGCAGCGGGGCCAGGAACTGCTTCATGACGCTGGTGGACAGACGCTCGCTCATCGCCTCGCTCTACTCCGTGGTGCACGGCGTGCTGCGCGTCCATCTGCACGTCGACGCGGACGGTGTCAGCTCCAGCGTGGCTGACATCATGGTGGAGAAGGGTCACGCCTGCAGAGGCGAGGAGAGCTTCCAGTCCAAGGTACCGCGAATACGCTTCCGGCGTTTTTACAGAATTAAGCTAATATGCCCAGACTTTCCGTGAGCACCGTGTGTAGAGTGAGAGAGAGATTGAGTTCTGTGATCTGAGACTGGCTTGTAAACACGCATCACTTCTGTTAAAAGTAGGTACTTGACCTTTGAGTGCCTTATATAGAAGTAGGAACATTTTGAAGTCAGTCCTGTACTGAGCAAACGCAGGGAACTAAGAGGTTATGTGACGTATCTCCTGCTCTTAGCGACAAAATGTTTTGAATACAGTAAGTTTAATGTGTGCTATGTGTTCCCAAATAATACAGCATTTCAGTAGTCTAACCTAGTGTATACAAAAGCATGTACTCATTTTTCAGTTTGTTTAATAGCGGGAACATAATCTGGCAGTGTTCCGTAACTATAGGAAGCTCACCTTCAATATTGCATCCACAAATTTGAATGAAAAGCTTGTATTTAAGACGACGCCGAGTTCAGAACCTCAGACCGGTGTGCAGGGACTATATTCCCGTCTGTGCGCTCGCCTCCAAACACAACCTCTGTTTTGTCTGCATTGAGTGACAGTTTTCACTCATCCAGGTCCTCACTTTTTGTTAAAGCTATTATCTATAGTGACAATAGGTGTCATGCATACTTGAGTGTAGGCAACACAGACAAGTTGGCATCTTTTCTCATTATCATCTACTGGCAGCATTTACACACAACAATTTGGGTCCAAATACTGATCCCTGTGATGCCACAGGTTTAGCCAGTGACACTGATGGAGTGCCGTTATTGGATCGTTATTGGATCATTTATCATCCTAACACATCCACTATATGGACAAGTATTGGGACCCCAGGCCATAGCACCGGCAGGAACTTTTGACATTCCATTCTAAATCCAACCCCCCTTTGCAGCTGCAAATGCCTTATAAAGGCATTATGAAAGTGCAGTACTGTGTTACCAAAATTATTGGCCACATTTCTGAATAATAAAGGCATATGCCCACTAGTAATAATTTATATATTGATATGCAAATTGTGCAAAGATGTTAAAAATGATGGATTCTGAATTCATCCCAAATTATATCTGGTGCACACTTGGACCAATTGCATTGGATACTTCTGTTCTCAGGCACTGATGTGAATCAATCCCTACTTCTGACCCCATGGAGTTCTGCTTGAACCTTCAGCACTCCTGTCTAAAAGAGCAAAGAACTGGGTCTAGTGAAGATCCATGCAAGACCAATCCTGCTCCACGTGTTTGTGTCCTTGTGTCCCGCAGCAAAGCCACGAGATGCTGCAGTCCCTGTACAAGGACCTTCAAGATGGCACCTTCATGTTCAATCCCTCCAGCACCTCCTGGGCGACGCACAAGAAGGAGCAGACAGAACTGATTTCGAGCCTGCTGGAGGCCTTCTCCAAGAGCAGCCAGGCCTCGCCCAGAAGCCAGGTCTGTGAGCGTGTAGCTGTCACCGTCTCTGGGTATCTGTGTGTGACAGTCGTTTTTATACTCATTTTTTTTTTCGTCCTAGGCTCCAGTGTATGGCCCAACCAGTCCATATAAGATGAGCTTCCACTGCATAAACAGTGTCAGACGGTATAGGTGAGAGTGAAGGACAGTACTGGTGCCCTAGTGATGAGATCCTTTGCTTCACCATTACCTGGAATTTGTGTTTCCCACAGGTCTGTAACCATAGACATGGACAGCATTAACTCTGTGGCTGTCAACGAGAGTGTGGAGGACAAGCACCAGAGGATCCTGGTGGCTGGGGCAGTTTCAGTCAGTGCATCCAGTAAGAGGGGGAAAGCGGCTCCTTCATGCCCGCCTGTCCTAGTGTGTCGTTTACCCTGAATTGCAGTTCAACGTCCATCACATTCACGAGTGTTTGTGTCTAGCCTCTAACATCCTGCTGAAGGAGACCACTCTGATGCCCAGGATTCCCGGCTTGCCAGCCATAGTCTGCATGCTGTTCAGCCCCATCATGGAGCTTTGGTTAGGACTACCGCTCAGTCCGCCCACCAGCTCGATGACGCTTCTCTCCCCCCCTTTTTTTTTTTTTTTTTCCTAACAAACCTGTTTATGCTCCACCCTCAGCACGGATCAGGACGGTACCTGTTTTACTGGTGCCCTCTGTGGACTGGGCTGGAACTCGCACAGCCAGGAACCCGTCCTGGTAGAGCATGACATGGAGCTGGACTTTGATGTCAGATTTGACATGGAGGATATTACTGAGGTAGCGGCTCAGTGAAATGACTGTGTGATTGTCCATGTCTGCTTGCTTTCCACACCCATTTTGTAATGATTGAGCCTCTAGCGCTTGTGGCCTATTACCCACAACTCCCTACGGCACCCACCCCCCAGATCAACGCCCTGCGATTGGCCATCAACAGCCTAGTGTGTGAGGGCCCAGCCGGAACCCTGCACCTGGGACAGGACCGGATCACTGAGCTGCAGCAGGATGTTCGGAATAGACTCATCAGGTATCATGTCCCTCCCTCCTGATGCCTACTCATCTAGAAGGTTTTCAGGTAGACGGTGGTTCCTTTAATGGCTACTGTGTGGATGGTCATCCTGTCCAGTGAAGTATGCAGGCAAATCTAATGGTTTGTGCTTTGACATTAAGCGTAACCAGTGCCACACTAATGCTGTGGAGGGCTGGCACAGACTGCCGCAGAGCCCCTTTGTGGGAAATGGAGACCCCAGGTGGAGTTTGCTCCCCCTCTCATTCAGGTTATTCACAAAGTTCCCCGCAAGAGAAGACGTGGTCCCTGTCTGCTCTGAGAAGCCGAAAACATGGAATGAGGTTGGTTATTGCAAAAAAAAAAAAAAAAAAAAATGACCTTAACATTTTATAATTTCATTTTAGGTTTCTTATTTTCTTCAGGTTGCCTGGTTTTCTTCTTAAACCTTTTTAAAAAAAAATAAAAATTCATCATTTTCAGTAGAACATTACCTACTAATGCTCCTTTCAACGATGTTCAACCACGGGGTCACACTGGATAGCGATGGTACAGACTGAGCTAGGCTGCTCTTAGCTTCTTAGCCCAGTATAAGTTGAACAGGCTTGAACCACGATGCTTGTGTGTGTCAGATTCCCCCCAGTCAGAAGATGGAGCCTCTACAGAAGGCGGACCGAAAGAGCAGAGGTGCCCTCTTCCACCTGCACCCCATCCCACTTCTCAACGTGTGAAGCGGCCCTAATCCCAGTTCTGTACCAGAGGAGTTGTTTTGGGTTGCCTGTTTGTTACTGAAAATCCACTACCTGGTGCCAAGCATAGAAATTCCTTCTTTGATAATGTTTTGTTTAATTTCCTGGGTCAATTCCCATTTGTTCCACCAGGGGGCAATTATGTTCGGTAAAATAAATCAATCAAGTTGCTTGTTACTCTTTTGCTCGAGTTCAGTTACCTGAGCGCAGTCATGCAGGCGTGAGCTACATGTTGGCTTCTCTCCCAGGTACTTTGTGTCCCAGCTTCCTCATGCTGTGGACCATACGTGACAACAGTGAGTACAAATGACATCTATTTGAGTGTCTTATAGTGGACAGAGTGCAAAACTGCCTGGCTACAGTAGTAGCTTAGCAAAGTATCTGATATTACCTATAGTCTGAGTATCAAAGTGGATTATTCTCTCCATGACATTGCTGATGCTTATGGAAAGTCAGCATTCTGTCTATCTGAAAAGCAAGGGCAGGGTTTACATGAGTCTGAGGCTTTCGACAAGTTGTGCACTCGACGCACACAAAGATTTACATTCAGGAACATTTATTTTCGCATTCATTAACAGTACAGAGGTGCAAATAGTCCAGGACTAAGAACTACATCAAACAAGGTACAAAGGTGGACAGGTTTTTAACAAGCTAGTGAGATCCCACCAGAGACCACCTGCTGTATCTCTTTGTATTTTTAACAGCAGTACCTAAAACATCAGTCTGGTTCCTTATTTTAATACAAAAAAACGAAGCCTACAATTACCATAGTTGATAAGTAGAGAAGTGTTTGATTTGTGCTGGGAAACACCAAAAAATGAGTCCACGTGTCTATGGGATATTTATACATATGGATGTTTACATAAAGGTGATGCTGAGCGCCACAGCTGAGCGAATTACGTCACGTTACAGCTTAAATCCATCAGCACTTTGCAGAGTAGCGGGAAAATAACACACTAAAGTCAATATTAAGAAGTCATGCACTTAATAATCAATACAAAAAAAACACGTCATTTGTCTGAACGTTTATTTTCCTCACTAGACTTTTAGTGCTTTGCATGATGAAGTGAGTTTACTGTAATCAGAGACGCGCCCCCCCCTTTGCTGCACAAGTGCGGTTTTCCCAAAGAGATCCAGCTTCAGCACATCTGCTGGCCTTCTATTCCGCCTTCCGTTTGGCCCCTGGAATTTTCTCCTGTATCCTGTTCACACACACGAGGTGAGACAAGCATTCAGGTCTCTGTTCTTTGTAGGATATTAGTTGATGCTCCACGAGATATGGAGCCATTTCGTGCAGGTTTATTGCCCATTTCGACTAGCATAGTGCCCACAGGAGAGCGACGGCCACTTACTTTCCTACCACAGAGTTGACGTGGGTCCTTACCAGCCCCAGGTATTGGTCAATCTGAGCCTGTGGGGGAGGAGAGACATGTGAGGTGACCTTCGTGCATCTCCTGAATGGCCCTAGGCTGAAAGCAAGACGGAAAGCTCCTACCTGGTACTTCTCATAGACCACAGGCATGGTGAACATGGATATGACCACTGGGGACGGCACAAAGGGGATACGCTTTAGAGCTCCTCATTAATCTGTGTGACACTACCATTGTATCGGATGGACAATATACTATGCGGTGGGGAGCAGTCTTACCCAGGATGAGCAATGTTAGGCCGTTGAAGAGCGCCCCCACGTATGTCAGCAGCCACATCAACACCGCAAACTGGAAAAGAGAAGAGTGTGTGAACAGGAAGCAAGGACTGTTGGGATATGCAGGTATGAATGTGAGGTAGTGCTACTAGTAATACTGCAGGGCTCAGCCTGCGGCTTCATATCAGCTCCGACTACAGGCTGCTGTCCCGTGAGTGTGAGCGCCACCTCTAGGCCTTTCCACAGTATGTTCCCCTGGGAGTGTGAGCTCAGCCCTCTGACCTTGAGTGAGTCCACCAGGTCCTGTACCAGGAACAGCCTGCGTAGCTCCTTCATGGCACTGTTCACGTACAGCTGGGTGCAATCCGTATACTTCTGGATCTGTTCCTGGGACAAGGAGATCTCTGCCTCCAGGTAGGACCTGCCGTGGGACACAGAGGGGAAAAGCACAGAGATTCAGACCATGTACACGGCTCATAATCACAAGCATATGGACGCTTATTGGAAGCAGTGACGGACTCACTTGAAGGGGTGTCCCTCATCAGTCTTCTGCACGGCCTGCAGGACGCACTTGTAGATCCTGAAGCTGATGGTGGCTGAGAGGGCAGCCAGGGCCATGTAGGCCATGACGCTGACGACGCTGAACTGCGTGAGCGAGAAGAGCAGGAGCAGCAGGCTGGCAAACAGCACGGCCGTCTGCTTCATGTCCCGCCAATAGAGCAGCTCCATGGCTGTGAGAGGGGACACACAGCTCAGCAGGGGCCACGGCCTCCTTAAGACCGTCCCAACCTGGTCCTCAAGGACCCCCAGACAGGCCACATGTTTGCTCCCTCCGATCTCCTTGCCTTAATTCATTCAAGATTATCTAGTGTTTTAAACTGTCAAACATCACCCCATTCCAAATCGAGATTGGTCTTTGAAAATTAGACCCACTGTTGTCATGCAATAAGGAGCTTAAAAACTCTGGAGGACAGTAGGACCCAGGAGAAAGCAATGAACGGGAGGTCTCTACTTTCAACCACCAATCCTCACTCAATATAAGTGATAAGATTTAATGCTGCCTCGCTGCATGTGGGACATTGAAGGTCATAGATTGGCACTGTGGCTCAGGCCAGCTGTGTAAACTTGCCACATGAGAAACGCTTCCTTTTCTACACTGAGGGAAAATTAGCTCCCACAATGCTAGTTAAGTTACTTAACTAAGTGTGAGTTCTCACCCTCACTCACAATTGTATTAGTCTGTTGTTAAACATTGCCCTGGGCTGTAAACGAGAATCAGACAAGTTCACTCCTAATTAAATCCAGTAATAACTTCCTGTTTTGGTGATCATCGAAGGATATCCGGTCAAACACGAATACAAATGCAGGCCAACCACACGCTGCAGATACACTGAAAGGCAGTGCTCATGGGATGCTCAGACACCAGTAAGAATAACAACTGCACAAGCTAATGTTTACTTGATAGCATTAGCCGTTCAGTTAAATTAGCTAACTCAAACGCTAATACTGACCATCTAATGTTACTGGTCGGGCTAACAATAACTGGAATGCTAGTACTGACTGAGCAGCTAATGTTACCGAGTAGGCTAACAATAACTGGAATGCTAATACCGACTGAGCAGCTGTTACTGGGAGGGCTAACAATAACTGAAATGCTAACACAGAGCAAAGTGTTATCAGTTAAATTAACGATAAACATAACAGTAACAATAGCTGAAAGTCCTTGCTAATGGCTACATAGTGGTATCACCCACGTGTCTGAGGGGATGGGCTCTTTTGAGCACAGTGGAAAGTGATCGACCAGCTGCCTAGATCTCCACCCACCCCACCCCCCAACTGGTAATGCTAATTTTGGCGACAGAGCATGGCACCCAACACGGAGAATGACTCCCTTTCCCATGGTGCCCGCTCTACCGGGACAGCAGGACCAGCACGGAGAGGTCAGAATAAGCAGACACACACATCGCGCCCACACCTCTGCTGGCCTATCGGCTGCTAGCTAGCGCTGAAGGTGGCGGCTAGAGCTCATACTGACCTGCGGCTCTCATGGCTCGGGAGAAAAAGAGACAGCTGCTGGCTTCTCAGACAAAGGAGAGTGCTGGTCGAGGTGTCCCAAGCTGGGCGCCGGAATGAGGAAGGGGCTTAGTGGTCCCGCCCCCCCGAGGCCCTGCTCCAGGAAATGGAGCCAGCAAACAGCTCCCCCTGGGCCCTTATCTGACCTGTGGCATCTGACCGCCAGAATGAACGGGCATTACTACACATACTGATCTCAGGGCGGAGGAGCCCTGCACAGAAATGGGAATGAACCCCAAAATCTGTCCCACAGACGCCAACCACAAGAGAGAGTCCAGATCATACACTACAGCCTACCAGGAGCGGGACCAGCTGGGGGTTCCCAAAGACCAGATTAGGGAACAATGCACTAGAGTCAAAAAAGGCTACAATGCAGCAGGCTTAAGTTCAGCAGGACAAACAAGGCTGTTGCTGCAGGACGTGGCTGGGGGAATCTCTGGCTAATAGAGCTTGCTCAGTAAGACGGCTGTCAGTAAGCAGTAGCAAATCCACCTGTGAAAGCCACCCAGACAGGGCGGCAAAGGCCAGGCTGGTGGTTTCATTGTTAGGGACATAACTGTGTAATCGAAAGGTTGCCAGTTCGAGTCCCCGCCACGCAAGTACCGCTGAGGTACCTTGAGCAAGGTACCGTCCCCAAGCCCTGCTCCCCGGGCGCTCACGTAGCTGCCTCCTGCTGTGTCACAATGTCACATGGGTTAAATGCAGAGGTCACATTTCATTGTTGCGCGCTGTGGTGTGTCAATAATCATAATTAATCACCTTTCACTTTTTTCACTTTCAAAGGACCCATATCAGGAGGACTGCAGCACAGCAATTATATGGAAGTGAACCCAGGAGCGTGAAGGGAGCTGGTCAACTCCTAGTGAAGAGCTTTATCTCTACAACTCAATATCTGGGATACAGACATTATCATGAGAATCCAAAATGATCCTACAGCTTTG
>JAODKK010000025.1:13276636-13288767 GCA_026774405.1 Petrocephalus microphthalmus
TTCAACTAACCAGTTGAATATAAAGAGTCACAGAGCACTCAGCTGGCTGGCTGAAACGAAATCTTCTTTCTGGATCTGAACTGTCAGACATCAACATTTCCCACCCATGCAGGTGCTGTACCTGGACTACAATCACATTGAATCCATCCTGCCCCAGCACAAGAACCTAGTCCAGCCAAATGGCCGGCAAACATTGTATCACAAGGTCAGCTCCAGCGGCTATGGGCAGCAGAGTCTATCAAGAGCTAACAGGTAGTGTACTCTGCTCTGATTGTGTCCGAACATAAGTGATAAGTGAAGACATCTGTAATCAGGTTTTTTTTTTTTGGTGTGGTGCAGTTCCCTTTTTATCCATTGGGGGGCAGCAAGAGCATATGTTACCCATTCATATTTCAACTCACTCATCCTGGTCACAATGGCCTGGAGCCTCGGATAGCGCAGGGCAGAAGGCTGGGGTATACCTGGGACAGGACTAATACATACACTCACAGAGAGTCATACACTACAGGCAATCTAGAGACACATATAGCCTGTAGGCTAACTGCATGTCTTTGTCAAATTCAGCTTACCCTGGTGGTTTTTCTTTTGAAATCAGAATAGCTGTTTATAAGTCAGATGCAGTTTTAGGTGCCAGGAAATGTGTCTCTATCTCCAGAGATGCTGGACCCGGTGACAGCCTGGAGCCTCTGATGGTGAGCCTGGAGGTGCTGCATCTGGGCCACAATGGCATTTCCAATCTGGCCAGCCTGCAGCTCAGCAGACTCACAGGCCTGAGGGCCCTCTTCCTTCAAGGTAGCTAATCATCAGTCCCCAAGAACCTGTGTCATACCTGTGCGGAAGCGGTTACATGCGTACATCTGCGAGAAGGTTCTGTGTCTGCACAGAACCATGAATTGTAAACTAATTGTAGGCAATGAGATCAGCCACGTGGAGAGCCTCGAGGGGCTCCGGCATCTGCGGGAGCTGGTACTGGATGGCAATCGCATACGGGCCGTGGGGCAGGGCTCCTTCAGCGGGCAGGCCGCACTGCTGGAGCTGCATTTGGCGGAGAACCGGCTGCGGGAGGTCAGCCACCTGCAGCCGCTAGTCCAGCTGCGCAGACTCTTCCTGGACGCAAACAAGCTACAGGTACACAGCTGCACCAACGGTCTGAGGCTGGGCTTGACTAAGCAATCGATACCCCTCATAAGGCTGTTTAGCCGTCTGTATGGTCAAACAGGGCTTTTCAACCCCCCTTAAACCAAAAACCACCAATTAATAACAGACCAAGCCGAGGGACCAGGGCCAGAGGAAGAGTGATAGGGGCCCTTAAATATATAAAATTATACCTAAAATTGGTCAGGGGACCCAGCATTTGCACGTACGCCCCTGCTAAGAACCACCTATCATTAATGCACAATCACATAAGTAACAGCTACAGATTGGGGGAACTGTCTGGTCCAGATCTTCACCCATGCAAGGTGTCGGCAAAGTTTGGAAAAGATCCATCGAACACTTTTTAAGGTTATCGCACTTGACATGGAAGCGTCCGCGGTGGCGACGCCGGGCCACTTCTAAAGTCATGAGTGTTCCCAGTTGTTTGCACAAGTCAGACCTCATGGCTGAGATGCTTCCTAAACTTACCAGTGGAGTGAGGAGCCTTAGGCTTCACCTGGACAGCAGTATGTTTATCTTCACATTTGCACAGCGATTAGATGCAGGCAACATCTCCTGGTTACCATGGTGAAACAGTCTACCCTGAGCAAAGCCCTGGTTCACAGCCCCGCAGTATGGAAAGTCTACACTGATTGAAGGTCAGAGCTGCGCATACAAGGACATTAAAAAAGACAAGAATCAAGCGAGACGCAATCAGATTTGCGTCCATATCCCCCCGCATGCGCTGATTGTGGTTGGTCACAGTTGCGCTTTCGTTTTTAATTAGAACATGGATAGCAGTAATCACAGCACATTTCTACACATCTCTGCTGTCAGGGGAGGAGGGCAGAGTCCCCCAGCTGCCTAAAGTCAAACACCAGGTATCCAAGCGATGAGGAACTGCACAACAGGGGCACTGCGGCTCTGATTAGGGAAGGCTATGCATCCACTGCATCTCAATGCCAAGAGAAGACATGACAGCACTCTGTGTGCCCACAGGACCTGTGTGAGATCGAGAAGCTGGAGGAGTTGCCCTCACTGGTGGAGCTGTCCATACTGGGTAACCCAGTGAGTATGACTACATACCTGTAACTGGCCACTCAGAAGAGGCCCTTGAACCCTTATTTTGTGTGGTGATTGGTGCCCTGGCCTGCCTGGAGCCCAAAGAGGACACTCTGTGCAACTGCTCCTGATTTGTAGACATGGGTAAAACTAGGAGATACTGATTTAACAATCAACCACTCTAAGTAAATATATACATCAGAAAATTGTAACTAGTTAGGCGTAGGATGCCAGCTGACTTTCATCCAGAACAGCCTTCAGCGTCACCCGTTTATACAGCCCAGGGTCGGAGAGCTGAGGCTGATAACCTAAGGCCACGACTGCAGCCACCGTCTGGCCAGCTGCCCTCGTGGTCACAAAAACCCAAAAGCCTCCAGAGATCCAGAGTGTCCCACTCTTGTGTGAGCATGCCTATGTGTCGGTGTGCGGCAGGTGGCCAGGAGGACTCGGCACCGTCCGGTCGTGCTGGTGCGTCTGCCCAGGCTGCAGGTGCTGGACGGCCTGGCGGTGTCTCTGGAGGAGAGGGCCTGGGCGGAGATGCTGCTCAGTGAGCCGGAGGTAAGCACAGCCCTGAGTGATGGCTCATGACACACAGCCACTCCTGGCTCTCTCCTGATGGTTATAAAGATATTATATTAATACATCATCAAGAAGAATAGAGGTATTATTCTTCCCCTTGGGGAAATTGTCCTTTCGCCTCCCACAGTTTGCTCTTCATGAGACACACAGGCAATATATACAGGTGAGAACAATCATGGGGGTCACAACACAGGGTCAGCCAATGTCCAGCACCTGGAGCAATGGGAGTTAAAGGCCTTGCTCTAGGCTGAGTCACACACCTCTCCCAGTAAAGGCAACTACCAAGCAACTTAATGCTTGCCTTTTATATAATCCAGGTAATCCAGAGCATTACGCCAGGGTAGCCATTAAAGGCATCTCTGTCTCAGGCCAACCATGACGCTGGCAATCCTACAGCAGAGAATTAAAAGCCAGGGATTAGATCAAATCCGTCCTTTAGCCTGACCAGCCTGATTGCAGCTTGTTAAGTCGAGATGGAAATGGGAAGATTCTGGCTTGTTATGAGCTCCCCGTCACATCACATGAGTCCTGTGTCAAGTTCTATTTACTTCCTCCATCCTCTGTTATCAGCAAATAGCAGCTAAACTGAGTAGAATGTGGAGAGCCTAAGCTGGACCATGCCATCAGCACATCTCAGTAGAAAGCGAGAGAGCTTAGAGTACCCTTCTAGTTAGCCTTCAAGTAGCCCCTGGGAGGATGGGGCACAGGTAGCTTTTGTGCAGCTGTTGCTTGTCCTAGATGCCACAGATGGTCGCAGTTACCGCTCCGTGTAGCGGACGGCTCTGATGTGAGTGTGTGTCTGTGACAGACCGCGAAGCTCGGAAGATTCTAAATGCCAAAGTCCTTCCACTCCAGTCACAACCAATTACAATTTTACAATGTTACAATGTTTCTTTAGACTGGACCGAGTCCGGCACCCCTGGATCCGTATGTATATTCAGCTAGACAATGCTGTGTGTGTGTGTGTGTGTGTATTATGCTCTGTACCTTCGACTTTGTATAAATGAATGAAATAACTATAGCTGTAAATACTACCATATGTCTGTATGTGAAAACCTACTTAAGCTGATTGAGTTTGTTTCAAGGATGTTCCTTGTGGTCTAAAACACATGGGAAACTGGACGTGCATCCATAGGGAGCGTGAATATAGTATAGACAAAGATGTTAATTACTGTCATTTGCCAGGTGACTAGCCAGCCTTACAGACGCTGAGCTTTTGCTTTACAGTGTGGAGTCCCTGGAAGCATCGCATTGGAGGCAGGGCCTCCCAGTCAGCTGACCTTACTGTCCCACATGGGCTCGACACACACTGGGATCCTGCAGCACCTCCTGGGCTCAGAACTCTCGCCATCATGCCATCTGGAGGACAAGCCAGCGCACATCTCAGCCAAACGTCAGTCCTGCCATACCAATTCTACACATGTGACCGGAGTTGTAAAGGCAGTTGTGGGGGACAATACACCTGCCAAAAAATATAGGGAAGAGAACTCATAAAAATGTAGAAGCCTGGAGTCAAAGGCAGTGGTAGCTAAGATTTATTTGTCAGGCAGCCTGTCATAACACATTCTTATTTTTCCCTTACCAATTGCTCTCCAAAGCACATTTACAAATGAAACACTGTCTGCTCTAATGCAGCACCAGCGATGTAATGCCACCTGACTGCACAGTGATGACATGTGGGGAACCCAACCTTTGACCTTTGACCCAGATGTCACATTCTCTGCTTACAGACAGGAGGAGGCATAACTGTGGCCTGGTATCCCCACCCCAGCACACCATTCATCGCAAGCTGGCCCCCCTACAGCCAGGTGGCCCTCTACATGTCACCGCTCTGCTCACAAGCAGACCGCAGGACTTCCCTGCCATATGCCAACGTGCATGCTGGGTAAGACAGTCCCAGTCCATCGTGTCATGGTGGGCTCTCACGTCCGATTCTCATTGCCATCCTGTTTCTTCACTCAGGTTCCAAAATCACAGTGTTTCAAGACGAACCATGCGGCACCACCATAAAGAGCAAGGAATGCGGCACACGGGTGCAGGCCCTTGAGGGCAGCCGCGAGAGTAAGCCACTGTACAGATTCACAGCATCACTGGGCAACAGCACTTCTCTGCAACAAATTAGATCTGCTTGTGAATTAAGCTCAGAAAACTAACCCTTTAAAGAGCCCATGTGTCAGGGATCACATGGCCAATAAGTTCTGTCCCAAAGACTAATCTGCTAAAACTGCAGGAGTGTGGCCTTAGGGTGAAGCAGTCAGTTTTCCAGCCATAGCAGAGTGGGACATGTCACTAAAGAATAGGCACACCTGAAAAATAGCCGAGCAGTAGGACGGATGGAGATCCAGAGAGTGCATAATGCCACTTTGCAACACCTCTCCCTCTCGGAACTGGACCTGTGACTAGATTCTGAATATAATGTTGTGATTGGTCAACAACCACCAAGCATTTCACTTTCAACTGGCCTCCTCAGTTCCCAAACATTTACAGAGTTGTTAAAAGAAGAGGTGATGCAGCACAGTGACACATGCTTGTAGCATCAAATTCACATTGAGCATATATTTATCATAAAACTACCACTGTATTGTATTCTGATTTTATTTTACATTTTACACAGCATCCCAACTTCTTTTTTGGAAACAGGGTTGTAAAAAAACTACAAACCACTTGCCAAAGCATGGTTTATTTAACATTTCCGTGCAGTTGCACTCTTTGGGCACCAGATGTCAATAGTGCACTGCCCGTCTCTCAAGCCCTGAAGAAGCAGCTTAAATCTCATGGCCAATGAGTCCACCCTGAGACCTCTTCCATAGTGGTGAATTATTAAGAAGATTGAGGGTCATGGTGCATCATCACTGCTACAGCAAAGCAGAATGCTAGACATGGAACAGCACTCAAGACACAGTCATTCACCTGGGTGTAGGTATGCTATGAATGGCCACTTGAGATGGGCTCATGTGGGCCTAGATGTGTCCCCACAAAGCCCTTGCCTTCCTCCAGGAAAAACTGAGAGGCTGCCTTGTCCACCAATCAGGGGTAAATGGCAGAACCCCTCTCAGCATGGAATGCCAGGTCCTGAAGCAGGCCACATGCCCGCTTGTGTGTCAGTCTTCCTCAAAGAGCCTTTAATGCGCATGGTTCACTTCACCCATTAGACTCCTCACTGGCCTGACAGCACATTCGTTTCACTGAGCCGCTGCGAATTGGCACAGACAAGCTCGACAAGACAAGCAGCGGGGGACAAAGGCCGGGCCTGATGACGTGGCCCTAATGCACATTATGGCCTGAAAAAGTGGGGAGTCTGGAAGCATACAAACCTACACATACATTTGGAGGTTCTTCTGTGTGTTGATCACCGGGAATTTTTGCATTTTGAGTGGAATTTGCATATAGTCTATTAATGATTCATCAAGCCATATGAGTGTGTTCTCGCTCTCTCTCTCTCTCTCTCCCCCTCACTTCCAGCCACTCAGTGGAGTACATGGTTCATAGCTGGTTTAATGGGATGGAACCTGACAGGTTAGGTTTCCATCCATAAGACATAAAGCCTGGCTTAGAAGAGGGAGAGAGAGGAAGAGAAATCTCTCCCCATAGCCCACTCTCAGTTCATTATTAAACATGCTTGGGCCTGTTGTCTCTCTGTTGAAGGTGGTGCTTAACTCACTGTATCCCCCCCTCCACCCCTAAATTACTGCCAGTCCAGTGGGCCAGGATGTCACTAAAGCCATGTTTTCTGTACCATCGACTCGGGTTACAGTGTGTTTGCAAGTGGGCGATTATTGAGATGCAAACTGAACCGGTCCAAGAAGCAAATCATGCTGAAAAGCAGAAGAAAATGAACGAATAGCAAGAGTCCAGGCAAAGAAGACGGAGAATGGGGTCACACCACCATCCCCACAGCACTTCAGATAATTAGCATAATTAATCTGCCTCATTCCAGTGGCAGAGAACAACGGCAGCCATTGGGTGGCCCACTTTTTCACGTGATTTGAAGAGAGAGTCTGTAACAGTTTTGTCTGTAGCTTTATGTACACTTGTCATTGATGTTTCTGTAACTTCTGAGTAATTACCCAGGGGCGCACAGCCTTATTATTACATATTATAATAGATAAACACAATACACTGTATTGAGTGTCTGTTTCCACAACTCTTTGAGAATTCTATGGACACTGTGAATTACTGCCGTGAAAAAGAAAACTACTTTTGCGGGGTACTCGATGTGAAATGTGCAAACGATTTTTTCCCCTTTACCTTAGTGCCGATGAAATTTGACTTATTTTCTAAAGGCATGAATCCTTTAGCGAACATTAGAGCCTTCAGGCACAGACAATTCAGAGAGCACAAAGAGGTAGGAACACTGTGACAATAACCGCTGGAATAGCCGCCAGCGTGCTTTTGCCACAGGTCACCATTTTCCGCTATCAATCTCCCACTGTCTCTAGGGGGAAAAAGGAGGGCGAGCCAAAGTGGAAAAAAAACAAGACTAAACAGGGGGAAATAGAGCTTTTCTTGTCAATCTCGTCAGGACTTATTGCTCACGCACTTCCTTCTTAGTCAAAGTACTCACTTAACCCAAGCAGAGCATTGAGATGCGGCACAATGCAGCCACAAATCAAATGAGCTTTCGCCTAACCATGTGTATGCCACCCAAAATGAGTCAGACAATAACACACATCCTTACCCTCGATGACAACATCGAAACACGCGAGAGGTGCTTAGCAACGACAGAAGCGAAGGGCAGGGCTTCAACGGTCATCATTTGTCAGTCCCTCGGCAACAGAACACAGGACGGCGCGGTGTGCGAGCGCACACACAGCGGGCCGTTCACTGAAACTAAATGCTGGCAGGAGGCATTTTAAGGTTCTCATCACTATGAATGGAGGACGTAAAGAAGCGAAACCCTCTTCATAAATGAAAAATACGAGCACTACTGACTTACATAATGTACTTTACATTTCGCCTCTCTGTCCTGACAATAAAGGCGATAAGCACCACTGAGGTGAGCTCTTACTCCCAGTACCATATCTCCCACTCACTGCTCATAACATCACCACTCTGTGCTGGAATGGCTTACAGGGAAAGCAGCAGTGAGAAATTTCTCTCCCGGGGCCCAGCGTGAACAGGGATGAGCAACTAGCTAGGTAATACTCAAGCTCAGAAAATAGGGCATACTGAATCCCAGATATGAGGACTGCAAAGCAGGAACAGCCGGACTCTGGGCTGTGTACCAAACAGTAGGCTGGCCAAAAGGGACCCGGCTATCATGCTATCCGAGTCGTCAAACACTAAAGTATTGTTTTCTAGCCCAGTCCTTGGGACAGTTTTTTTGATGCATTTTTGCTCCCTCCCAGCTCCCGGAGCAAAAATATAGACTGTTTGGTAGGGAGCTGGGAAGGAGCAAAATCATGGTCTGTCCGGGCGTTCCTGAGGACTGGGTTGGGAAACACTGCCCTAAAAAACGCAGAACTTGCACATGGAAAGAAAAACTGAAGCTTCATGTCCTCCATGTCCATTTTCATAAAGTGCTTCAGGAAATCAGCAAGATGGCAGACTAAGTGGAGAAGAATCAGTAGAATCTGTCCCCACTATCCTAAAAAAGACCACAGCATAGTCCATGTGTGGGCACACATCCTGGGCCTAGAATCTAATGCCCAAACCCCACATAATAACACCCACCGGATTATGACCTGACTTGTCTAAGGGATGTCTGGACGTCATCTCGTGTGTGGCGATTGCTTCCCAAATCGCCAAGTTGGATTGAGGCCATAATCTCCTTTTCATGTAATCACCCTCTTATCCATGTCAATGATTTGGCCTTTTTACCGGATCAGTCTATGATCCAGGCCCTCTCTCACAACCCACCACTTTCACCTGACTAAGCAGACATCTGGGATGGCTGGGAGGGCCAATAAAACTACTACGCTGTAGTATCTGAAGAATTAAAGGTAACTGTGTGTATTTTAAGACAGGTAATCTTGTGCCAGTGTTGTGTGCGCGCTTGATGTAATTATGATGCCACTGTGTAATGTGCACAGACTGTGGAGGGGCATAACCAGTGGTAAGACAGCATATTTTGTGTTTTTTTTAAAGAGATCCACTGTGTCAAGTTTGTTGGGTGCAACTGTCCTGAATGACAAAGCCATATTAATCTGACCTTGTTCTGTCCCTGACAAAAAAAACACACACACACACACACACAGGTGTGACCTTCTGCTTCTGAAATGATTTCCGTCAGTGTTTATGACTTGATATTACTCTTGCCTAACAGAACACATGAATGAAGGGACAATCCTCATGAGGTCAGAATTCTGACCTTGAACAGCCTGCAGCACAAAACGAACAGATAAAACCATATTGTAATACAGAATGCTACATATCATATGCGTAACAGTCAAAAGGAAAACAGTTTGTTTCTGATCCCATGAATACATTTTGTGTATAGAGAAGGATATACAATAGGCATGAGGTTACAAAGTGTTCCGGTGATGGTGACAATGCATGAAAAACTTTTGAACTTCCATTTTATATTTCTAAATGTGCCATCGTCCTCTAATGACCTTCTTCTGTCCAGTATTTCTGAAAGCCTTAGGTAAAAAGTCCAGAGTCTCTTTGTACTGGATTCCTGACTGTACCTTTCATGTGGCACTGGCTATCTGTGAATGCTTTGAGAAAATATTCTCTCTGGCGCCAATAATTGCAAACAGGACAGCCTTGACAGGGAGCATGGGCAGTGAGATACCCGGGTTCTGCCACATCCTAGTTCTGCAGCTGCGGAGGCCTACAAGCACGCAACCAGCTTCCAGTTGAAGGCAAAAGGACATGGGGAAAGCTATTCCACGGCAATACCAGGATTACATACAAGGGCTAATCCTCCTACAATTGTGGCTAAGGGAGGGACCAACGGCCAGCATCACACACGGCATACTGCTGCCCCTGCCCACTGACCTGGCAGATGGGCCCACAGCTTCCCTCACATGCCAGCAGGGCAAAGGTGGCTCCAAATAAGCAGCTCAGCTGTTGGTCGAAAAACCAAGCCCTGGAAACCGTTGCCACCAGATGGTGAAGGGCGATGCCATTCGAGGTAAAATATGTTTCCATTGCTCAGTCTGTGATGCAGGTGAGGCTGCGTTTCTGAGCATAAGCAGGAGAAGAGAAAAATGAGCATTTCATGAAAATACTTAGGTGTTGTTTTGAATAACAGTTTTGAGCTGCTGTAGCTTAGGGGAATTGAAAAAGACGGATATTGTTCCGTCTCTCCACTCTATCCAGATTATTATTATTATTTCACATAACATAATTGGAACTGGGAAGAAAACAGTAATGAATGTGGGATGGCCTTGTCTGCAGGCCTTTTTCAGGAACTAGGAACATGATGCTTCTGGCCTGGGCTCAGATATGGAGTGTGGGTTTTGTATGGCATTAGGAAAACAGTTTCCTGTTAAAGAGTGGTTTGATTATAAAGTGATATACAACGAACCCTGCTTTCTTAGGCAGTAATCACCACAACGACACCCTTCAGTGGCCAAACACATAGTAATTGCACTGCAATCTGCAATGCCTAAGGTGCTGCCAATCACACACCTGGCATGTGGTATCAGCAATCATGGCTTGTACCAGGGCCAGAAAAGACAAAGGTGCTGGGCAGGGACAGGGCATCTGCTTTGTAGCCACCCAGCCCAGTCTCTCACCCCCCACAGAACTGCCTTAGGATCTCACTTAGGCAAAAAAATAAATAATTTAAAAAAAGGCACATGAGCCCTGTAGTCTCACATTCTGTGACACTCCTGGCTGTCATAGTCAACAGATCTTCAAGGTCAGAAGCAAACATAAAAATCAACTGTCCTTGAATGTGGGTCAGGATTTTAATTCCATCTGACACCTGGATGTAAATGGAGTGTATCCGTTCAGCAGGATTTGAAAGCGCTGAAGGATTATACTCTTTCCTCCTTTAAATGTAATATAATTCTAACGTAAAGTACTTCTAACTGAATGAAATTCAGGTGAATTGATACCTAATTGTATTGTCCTTGTGTCATTATGTACAACTGCCCTGCGTGCCCTTAATTGCCCCTCGGGAACAAAGAAAGTTGTGAATTGAATTGGAAACATACCGTATACAGTCAACTTCTAGAGGGAGCGAGCGGCGCCTCTGTTCACAGGGCATTCGCTAAAAAGGGGCCTCAAAAAGCTTCCTCTCCTCCTCCCTCCCTGTCTGCCTCTTCATCCTTCCGATATTTCGCAGAATTCCCATTTTAATTAAACTGCCCGGTTGTGCCTAGTGATGCCTGCAAGAGGCCCCAGCGCCCCCCGTAACATTTAAGGAAGCGCAACACTATTAAGGTTCCATAAACTGGCCCGCAACGAAACGTTTTATGAAACACTGTTTCCAGACAAAACATCCAGTAGTTGTTTTGTCACCGTGTACAAATAATACTGTATAATTTTATACTGTAAAACTCGCCGGTGGGGGCTTTCAAAAACTACGAGCTGATATTTTCCCTCGGCGACGCCGAGACTCGCGCCCGCGCCCGGCCGCGCGCTCACGTGTGCGCGCTCGCGAGCTGCGGCCGGAGGCGCCCGTTACGCGCCGCGGAGACGCGCAAGACGTGGAGCCGCAGCCGGCCGCCGCCGCGCCGGTTCCTCCGCTCGTAAGCCTCCGGAGGACACTGTGCTTAAAAAGGGGCAAACGCGGGCAAACATTCGTACGTATGACCGACCGTCGCCATGTACATCTGGCCGCTGGGTGACACGGCGCCGCGGAGACTCCCCGCCAGCCGCTAGTCGGCTAGCGCCCGTCTGCTTATCAGTCCGCTGTAAGATCGCGTTTTATTGTTTGCTCAGTTTTACGCTCAACCGCGACGAACTATATCCTTCAATATCACCCTGGTCGTGAATTGTATGAGAAACCTACAAATTAAAGTCGTGCATCAGTTTACCGTTAAGCTAGCTTGCTAACATTAGCTGTCCAACTTTATTCTTGTATTCGCTTATTCGTATGGATTCGAAGTAAAGAAGAAGAATAAGCGAATGGAATCCGTCCGTAATCATTATAATACCCTAAGCACATTCTAAGGGTTTTGCAGATACTAGTACTTTGTAGCAGGTCCTGTTATAGGAGGGACATCTCCGGCTCCATTGTTTTTGTTGACGTTTGCCCATAGAGACGCCCGAACGCCTGACTGCAAGCATCAGCTGGTTAACGCAGCTAAGCTACCGCGCTTCGCTTTGCCGTATTCAGCTCGCCTTCGTAGCCTTTCGATTATGTCCGTAGCAGCTGGAAAGGCGAGAGTCGATTTTTGCCTTCAGGAGGTCTCCCCCCCCCCCCACTCTCGATTGCATTACTCCGTGACAACTCGGTC
>JAODKK010000025.1:13320832-13330902 GCA_026774405.1 Petrocephalus microphthalmus
CGCCTTTACCATTTCTCCTTCACATGTTTATATTATTCTGTGTTTCTGAGCCCAGTATTTGCTAGGTTGATGGGTAACACCCCCCTCTCCCCTCCTCTCGGGGGCTCAGGGACCCTGCCCGGCTCGGGGCTGCAGGGACCCCGCCCGGCTCGTCTTGTTCCGCATCTCTGTGCACACTTTAATCAAACGGGTGAATCATACCTTTTTTTTCTCCTTTTCGTTTTTGTCCCTCGTTTTTCACATCCGCGCCGGTGGCCGTGACACGATTTCTTTTTCCGGTGACTCGCACATCCTGCTCTCCATCCCTTCCTTTTGTTACCCATCACCAAGGTATTACTTTTGGGTGATGGGGTATGTAATGTAGATACACACACATACACGGACATCTTTATACACTCATTGGCTGGTTTCATGTCCCTGCTTGTTAATTGAAACAGCAAAGCATTTGACTGTAAACAGATGGAGTGACCCAATTATTGTGTGACTGAGGATTAGAATGGCTGAAATGCCTGATCCATTTGTGGGCCTGTGTAGGGGAACAGATACCCCCAGTTTCCACTGTTAACTGACACTCAGTTTCACTAAGGAAGAACATCAGCATACAATTGTCCCCGGCAGTGGATAGTTTCAGTCCAGGAAGGAAAAATTCAGACCAAATTTTGTTACAACCAACCAATTGAATGCTGAATGAGCATGTGATAATATAATATAATATTATTATATTTTTACCACTGGAAGCCAAAGACCCATTGCATCATGTACAAGAAGTTATTCCAGTTACCAAGACAAACTGAGGCTGTTTGCAGACATTGACCTGCATCGGGAGAGCCACCAGCCAGCGCCACATCCACTTACATCCGCCGTGTTCATCTGCATTCCGAGGCACAGAGGCTGCTCTTCTGCGCCCACACCCCCATTTTCCTTTAATGGATCGTTCCAGGTCATGCTCTTATTTTTACACATTAATTTTTCTTATGCCCAAAATATTCTCATTCAATATTTATCTGTAAAAATGAGTACAGACACAATTAGTACTCACTAAATGTTCCTACAGCTTGACGCACCGAAATCATTCTAGAAAATTCAGTCACTGTCAGGTTCTCCCAGTTCCCGGCAGTGCCCCCCTCACACAGGTCGCCGTGCCTCACCGAGGCTGCAGCCGAACAGGGATACGTCTGCCCCCACCCCCCCATTTGGCGACTGTTGCCATACCAACGTACCTGGCATGGTAAATCGTGTACTTCAAAACTACAAATTCATAAGAAAGAGTGCGTGCTTTGGATCACGGCCAAAAAAGACATCATCGTGTTCAGTTATTACAAAAAAGAGAAAAAAATCAATGGCCTTTTGTCATGAGAGAACGCCCCCATTGCAATGCGCTGAATGGCGTGTTGAGCTGGCACCGCATGATCCAGTGCTGCACTCTGCCTGTAGGGGGCCTCGGAGAGTCTCCCCGCTGTCTGCTTCTGCCCGGGGCCCTTTGTGGCCCGGTGGCCCGGGCTCGCTGACAGCTCACACAGACTGTGCCCCCGGAGACAAGTCCCTCACCCACAAAGCCGCGGCTCCGAGCCGCCCTGCCTGCTGTATAAATGAGGCCTCATTAATCCATTCAGTGAGGGCTTGGCCACCTCTCAACACAGAAACCTTGACGGATTTCAGGCTGAAAATTAACGGTTTAATACGTGCTGCCATTTGACAGCTGGTCTGTTTCACCTGAACGAATTGCCCCCGCCACCCCTCTATTTTTACTCGCTGTTTTCATCTGAAAACAAATCAAAGACTCGCTCCGAGCTTCATCCGGTGTGGAGTCGCATTCAAGATCTCAGAATGAAAAAAGAAAGGGCAGATATGAGTTTTGCGATGGAAATCTGCGCTCAGCATGATCAGTCGTATAAACAGGTCTTTCGGCAAATGTAAAGACTCCCTCCGCCTCGCGCATAATTGCGGCAATTTCTTTAATCAAGGGGGTCAACGCAGGATGAGGTCAGGGTCTAATTTCACAACTGTCTGAGGATTGTTAGGTCTTTTGTTGATAATCTGTAATGTCAGAGCTGAATTTCCCGTGCCGTGTGTTTTTAAATCATAATATGGGATGGAAATTCCATTTGTGTGCTGTAATCAGCTTGGGGGGGGGGGGGTATGGTACGTGATAAAGGTGTAAAATGCTTTTATCTGTAGGGACCTGAAGGAGACTAGGGAGAGAGCGGAAAGTAATTTTCAATCTTGCTCATACCCTGTACCAGAAATTCACTTAAATGAGACGCTTGGACGCTCATCACAGGGTATTCTGATACTGGTGTCACCTGAAGCCAACGGAAGACAGGGGATTTCAGCGGCTGGCCAGAGAGACCGCCCAGGCCTAAAATGGGCGCCCCCCCCCCCGAAGGACAGTGTCCACGGGCAGCTGACAATCTGGCGGGTTGGTGATATAGGTGACGGCTAAGTAATTACAGAATCCTCCCCACAGCTGGTTGAAGGCAGGTCCAGCCTGTGCAGTGGGTTTGGAATGGGTAGGAAATACTCTACAGAGCAGAGAGAGGTGGCCAGAAGAAGGGTGTGGGTGGGATTACTGTAAATGTCAACATAATGCCATGTGCCGCGCGTGAAGGTCGGGCGCTGATGGCGTGCGGCGCTCAGCCATCGACAGGTCGCGTACCATCAGTGTTGTTGTGCCTCACGTCTAATCTAGAGCAGAGGATGATGGGAGATGGGAGGTTTTGCTGGACTGTTTTATGTGCCCGAAAACAACACTCAGTGCTGAACTTAGCCAACTGCAGGACTGGATCCTAAGGTGGTGTCCTGGTCTCTGAGGAGTTCAGCCAGGTTCTCCTTACCTTGCTGAGTAGTTTGTTAAAATGCACCTGCAGGTTTTACCCCTTTGTACAGCTGGGTATGGGTATGCATTCCAGTCAGGACTTAATCAGCACATATACAATAGCCTGTAAATGGAGCTTTAGAACATGAAGGTTGTTGGTTCAAGTCCCACTCATTGTCTAATATGAATTCTTGAATTGTTTAGTGCACGTGCATCCACAGTGTTAATAAATGGCATTGTAAAAACTGGTAGGATGCACAATACAAGCTAAGTAAATCTGAAGGAAACGTTTCATTCTCTGCACACTTGTAATGCCATTGTGTTCCCTTGCAGTCTTATAAGGCAGTCAGACATGAAATCAAATAGTCACCCACGCGGTTTTTAGGTTGTAAGGCTTACAGTTCTGTCTCCAACATTACATGCTTGTGAACCATCGAAACATTTGACTGTACCGCACTGCCTTTTGTCCCAGAGGTCCTGTTCACACGACCTTTGTAACGCTGCCGAAGTCATTCACACTTCCCGACTTATTTATAGCTGCACGGGGCACAGAAGCAGCGGGGCAGCCACATGAAGACATCCGCAGATGCACGGCGACCAGCGCCGTCCGCGTCGGCCAGGGGGCGCCAGAGCGACTCGCCGGCGTCCGGACGCAGTTAGCTGGACACCACGACATCTGGTCTCAGTGAAAAGGGCCGGTGAACTGAATCGTCAGCTTTCCTGCAGTGCGCTTGGGTGATCTATTATGATTATGCCTATGAGTAGACACCCAATTCTTCAATAATTTTCTAAAGCAGAACAGTTTCATATTAACAAATAAAAAACTGGCGGATTTAAAAATTACGAGTATACTTAGATTGTTCTGGTCGCATTTTAACATTATACAGTTGAACCATAAATCTACTTTAATAGCTTAATAGGCCCAGCAGTGAAAATGCCGCCGGCGTGCGGTTTGCTTAAATCGCATCTCGCAGCCCAGATTCTGGCAGCGGTTGTCCGAGACACGCAGGTGGAGCCTTTTTATCCCCAGATGTCCAGGAACTGACTCGGACAGTACATGCCGGTGTGACAGCGAGCGAGCCTCTCCCACAGGGCTGTCTGCTCAATGCACACTTCCTCCGATGCAGGTTTAACAAGTAAATACAGGCTTTGCATTTTAATCGCGCTTTTTAAACCGCTGCGGTGGGTGATGTCCAGCAATTACTGCCTTCTGATTCGTATTGTGGCTTTAACCCATAGACAGAAACCAGGAGCTCCATAACAACACCGAATAGTCAGAGAAACTCTCTACTTAGAAACTGCCAAATATTTGACTAGTGTGCGTTCGCAAAATAATTCTCGATAAATTTGTTACTGAATGTTAAAAAAAAAAATAAAACCAGGAACACGTTATAAGAAACGTGAGGTTACAGCTTGAAAATCAGAATGAAAAGGGACGATTGTAAATACCTCAGTGTTTACGTAAAGTATATAGTTATCCGTGGACTGTGTGGAACCACAGAATCGAATGAACTGAAATCTCTGCAGTAATTTAACTGTGCATTTTGTTTTGGACAGGGCGCTATTCGGCTTAAGATGGCCACTATTAAATTCTGCACGGTTTTTAAGATTAAATAGTATCCAGATGTCTAATTCCATTCACAGTTCCCATTCTTTCCATCAAACAGCCCTATTATGCGTGAATTCACCAACACCAGGCACAGCGCCATTGCGCCCCGATAGCCCAGCATTGTGCCTCTCCGCGGCAAACTTTATTTCAAACTCTTCTAACTGCATTTAGAGACTTTAATGCAGCAGCTCGCTATTGCCATACCCACTCATTTTCTATTCTGCTTATCTAGCTGTGGGTCCCCGTATTATAAACGATTAAGGAGATGAGCGTGGTGCTGACGTCACCGCGCAGGACGCACACTAAAGAGCAGTTAATTGCGGCTGGTCACCTTGCATGCTTCCCTCACCACTAGTGACCGCACCTTAGACAGGGATGCGCTGACAGCTTCCCCATGTGTCTAACAGCAGCATGGAGCACATTCTGTGAGCGTCCTAACATCACGAGCCGTGCCGCGCAGTCGGAATGGCCCAGAAGAGTGGCAGACCGTCGCTATCGCCTGCCGTCACATGACTGATGATACTCTCTTTCCCAGGACTCCGTGGTCCTCTTCTTCCGCGGATTCAACTAAACGGGATCCAACCATCGTCCCTCCCGCCCAGCCCCCTCTCAGCCGCATCTGTAACCTTCACATCTTCTCTGTCTGTTTCATCTCTCCTGGGGCAATCCTAATCCCCAATGGTCTCCTACACCACCTCACACACAAAAGTCAAAAAAAAAAGCACATGCCAAAAATTCTGCTGTTCCTCTCTAAATGGGACCCCAAGGGCCGCCCCTACCTGACCTCACCTACACAACACAAAGAAAGGTCTCAGCCATCCACTTCCTCCATGTTTTTTTAACACCTGACAATTGTAGCATAAGGTGCTGTGCTTGTTTGAGGCTGCTAAGTCCTGCCACATGTTTGCTGTGAAAACCCGTTTGGCACCAGGGTAAAAGAGGTACCTGGGCTTGGAACGCTACCTCTCTGGGTCTTTTGTCCAGTCATACTGGCTTTGGGAGTATATATATATATATATATATGTACCCGAAAGCATCCAGAAACGTGATGGTTAGTCCACAGCAGATGAGCAGGGACCGAGTAAACAGAGGGACCAATCACTCTGTCATTTTGGTGCCTTTGTAGGTCACCATATCTCCTCAGATAAGAATCAGTAAATTGCCAATGACTGATCCATTTTGGTTAAGTAGGGGAGGCTAGACCAGGTAAAGTGACCAAGCTGAATATTTAGCAAAGGGCTTTTGTGCTCCACCGTACATATTCAACCTCGGAAAAAGCCATTTAAAATAAACTCAATAGACAGAAAGAGAAAAATGCATTTCCTAAAATGCAAGTAGTCCGCAGTGTATTCATGGTGCCAGTACTCGTACTGTATTAGTTTTTTGAAAATGTGGCAGGAGGCTACTGCTATTTTGTCATTCTGTGGGAGGACTGTCCTTGCCAAGTATAGCGCGGGCCTGTGTCACGCCACCCAGCAGCACAGAAATCACATCTCTAGCCTTTCTCACCCCAGTCCATGAAGCTTAGCTTCACACAAAGTCCAGCTACTCCTTATGTGACCGACTGCCTTGCCATGAATGTCCCTGATAGTGATTTATCCGTAACAGAGGGCGCATCCTTTCAATCTGTGTCACGCGTTCGCAAGGAAACCAGTATGGCTTGAGAGCTTTTTAAATGGTCATAAAGATTCCTGCACGGACAGACATAGACTAAGCACTTCAATAAAAACAATCGCACAAAACGTCCATGTTACTCTGCTCAGCTCTCATTTCCTGCCTCGCGGCCCCGCGGCTGACGGGGAAGTGGTCCGATCGGACCGGCTTCTGAGCGTAAGGGTAAGTGAGGCGTCTGCTGGGTTAAAAGGAGATTTTTCTCCACTACTATGAGACCTGCAAGTGCCACTTTCGCTCACCGGAAGGGTCAGTGCATGGAGGCTCGGCGGAGCGATGCGTGCCGTCGCTCCCGGTCACTGGGGCAGAGCTGTCCACTTGCACATGGGACAAGGTGAGCAGAATCCCCCCCCCCCCCCCCCCCTCAGCACTGAGCCGGGGCTCTGTGCAGACCAGGGTGCGGGTTAAAGAGGCACTGTATGAACAATGCAGCCTTGAATGCTGTATTCAGCCTCCCCGTGGGGCGTCTTCCGTTTTTGATTGAGATTGGGGGGGGGGGGGGGGCTTGCCCGAAAGGCTCGGCCTTATAGACAGGGTAACAACCTGCTGCTTTGATAGAGGGCTTGGTCAACTTCCCAGAGGCCAGGAAGTCTGGAATCTGGATTCAGACTCCTACCGGAATCAGATTTTTACCTTTTTAAAAATCTTCATTTAATTTCACCCATGAATAGTATGAACAGAGACATTATATTTATGTTGGGGGGTCATTTGAATGTTTGAGCCTGAAATGCGCCACTGTGACGGCGGGGTATTGAGCACCGAGAGCGGCAGGGACACTGAAGGGCAGACGTCTCTCTGTTCCACTCAAAAGCTTTACTGTACCAAAGAATTACACCGCGTAACAAAAAATGTGAATGAGGCACCTGTAACCTCGGACGAACCCTCATTGTAGGTAATTTCTCAAAGGCACCGCTGGTCTCTATCGGAGTCTCACAATGGAAAAGTTGCGCGGCGCGACGAAAATGGCTTACATTGTACAACAGGAAATTGGGTACTGCAAAAACATACTGGCTCCCGTTCAAGACCATTTACCCCGTCCATTTCCCCCCCAATAGAGTACTTGATCCTACCTAAAATTTCCTAAACCTGCACGTTCTCTGGTGCTGAAATACTCTTCCATCTTTATTAAGTAGACGGCATCTCTATGTACGCGGATGTGATTGTTAGGCTCTGTTATGGTTCGTTTTTGTAGGTGGTTTATTTATTTGAAATTTAAAATGATAGTGATTATACTGTGAAATTTTGACAAGGAAAACATATACAAACTAATGTCCTGTGAACCGGATCAGGTTTTGTCACGATATTAAATACAGGATTGACGTTTGACGCCGAACGCTCTGAATACGCCCCTAAATGGGTATGTCTCGTGTGGTATGGATTAATGGATGATATTTACAGTATCAGTTTAAAGAGAAACATGACTTTGGTTTTATATCAGCCTCGCTGAGTGGAGAGACTGGCAGACACATTGGATGTTAAGAAGAGTTTGTGAAATTAATTTAACTCCATCTCCCGGAACATTGGTTCAGATAACATTAACTGAATTGCTACTTTGCACGTCACATCATCTTATACATCATCCTATATTTACGAAGTGCAGTTCCGACATTTATACACAGAGCAAAATATTTTCTATGTATGATACAGAGACATCAATAAATCAGAACGCAGTGCACGGAATACAGCGCATGGGAATCTAAATAAAATTATTCAACCAGAAGTGTTTAATGCTGCTGATTAAGGATTTCACTGACGCTTCGCGTTTGATGGGGCTGCGATGTTCAGGTTCTCCAGAGCCCAGTTAACCCTTCTTACCATAGGGTACCATTTAAAGCGCAGCACCGCACCTTTTTATCAATATTACAACACCGTTTTTTAACCCAAGTGAACATGTAAACAGAAACGTACGTGGCTACTTGAGTTGCGCTCACGTAATTCGGCATTCAGAGCACCTAAGGAGCCAGCCCAGCCCCTCCAAATACACGTCGGTTTTTAACTAACTACTTGGCAATTACACCTTTATAAAGAAGTAATTCACAATACGAAATCAAAGTCCTTTAAAGTAAAACCCCCAAATAAGTGTTAACCTTTTATGTACATAAAACGCACAATATTTTATCTGCCCAACCACAGATTGTTAATCTAGCGTCCGAGGCACAATAGTCCCCGCGATGTTTACCCGGGCTGCCGCTTTCGTCCATTCACCTCCACAGCTTTAAATTTCGAGCACCGGCCGCCTCGGAGCGGCCGCCGGTTTTTGCTTCTCGACAAGTTTGCTGCCCGAGAAATGCTCCAGCATTCAGGTTTTTCAGCGCGTGACAGCCTCGAGAGGCCCTTCATTGTCCTTAAGGAAACTTGGTAGGAAATAGTTTCTTGGGTGGTCCGGCCGCCTGCGCGGTCAACAATACCAGGTACCTTAATTATGTGTCATAGACGGTCTCCGGTCAATAGTGCTTGATTTACGGCTCTCGGTTCAACTGCTGCAATTAACGTTATAACCGAAAGAATATCGGTTGTACGGAAGCAAGGGAAATCTTTTTACCTATATTTCCAAGAAAAGCGGGTAGAATGAAAGTCGCATTGAATGGCACCTACGGCGATAAGGTAAGCAATGCATGTCATTTTTAAAATGATCCACGTCAATTTTTTACACTCGCGAGTTGAACTTTTGTTTATGAAAACTTTGCAACAGATAAATGCACTGGAAAATATTGGTCTATACATTTGAATAAGCGGGTAATAAACGTAATAAGCCAGGTAGTTTGTAGATGCCTACTTTGAAGAACATTAATCAAAATATATAACTAACAGGGTCAGACGTTTAAAAGTATTCTAACAGCCAGAATCTATAGAATGTGTTTTGTGTGCAAGTATTTGATATTTGAAGGAAACATTTAAATGATCTGCCTTGAAGGAAACACTTTTACACTATTAGCGTGTGAGGAATTTAACAATTTCGCCAGCATGTTTCATCACCTAATCTTAGCGTAACAATAATGACGATAAATAGGTAATAGTTTTAGTACCTCAAGGGAATCGAAAGGACACGAACGTTACCAGTAAACAGACTAACTGGTTCGGTGAAGCCGCAGACGAAGACGTTACGCTGAAAGTCGCATGCTTAATTTTAACCATTTAACCTATTTATCAAATTAAACTGATGGTTAAATACTAGTATATTGGAAAGCATTAAGCATAATAATATAATCATGTATTTTAATTAGCAAATCGCAGTGACCGTTAGAGAAATTATAAAATTATAGTAACTACATTTAAATTTTAGGTCTAATTCTGAAGTTAACTAATTAATTTAAATATATAGTATTAGCTCAGCGGACTTTTAAACCAAAGTTAATAATGTCTACCATTAATATATTTCTATATTATAGTATTTATAACGTTGACCTCAGTGCACATTTAATAAAGTACACCCTATATCCTGTCGGTCCCTTAAATATATGAGCTCCAAAACTTTTAATTTGGGAAGTTTTTCTTTTTCCTAAGTTTAAATTCCACACCAATATAAATAAATTGGTACTTCCCGTTGTTTCGTTATTACTCAGCATTAATTATATATATTAGATATAATCAGTTAATATACACTGGATAAAAACATCAGTGCCAAAGCCCAGAAGTCTATATGAAGCTAACTGAATTTTGTCTTGGAATCCAAACAATTTTTTACGGATTGTGTAGAAGCCGAATGCATTATGATGGTCAAAATTATGTAAAAATTGGGTGTTAAGATATACATTATTTTTATTACGTACAATTAGATAATTCATAGCTAGGCCGAAACATTATGTTATTTATATAAATGTTGTGCGATAACGATCAGTTCAAAAAACAAGTAGAATAACAACTGCACTATTGTTATCTGATATTCCTTTAATGAACGATTAGGCGATCATCACCTCCGGCGCCCCCATCCGAGGCAAATTAGCTGGCAAATCGGCGCCCCCTCTGAAGCTGGCG
>JAODKK010000025.1:13347585-13362742 GCA_026774405.1 Petrocephalus microphthalmus
TACCGCCTGCTCAAGTCCCCCCCCCCACCCACCCACACCCCCTGCAGGCTTTAACCCTACACTGTCCTCCCCTTAACAGAGGCAGTGGCTGAGTTTGACTACCCCATCCACCCAGGTGTGGCACAGGCTTGCTACTGCCACATCAGTACAGCACAGGGATAAAGCACAGGTGTGTGTTCTCTCATTGACCAACTCTGTAATTAATTAAACAACGACAGCAGCACAAACCGATACTCTCACTAACTGTACAATTTCAGCTGGGGGACAGACTATGCAGGATATGTGCTGAATCAATTCAGCTCAGAAATGGAACAATCACAACCTCGGCTTGTTAACAACTGCGCCATCTAGCGAGACGTCTGCGCAAGTGTGCCAGTAAGACGGGAGCTTTGCTTCAGTTCAACCTATGCATGCAGCTTTGCGATGAACGCGGAAATTTGCCTAAAATGGTTGGGAGATCTCGGACCGTCGGGCCTCAGGCAGCAGTAATTTGCCTGGGCAGCACACTGTTCCCTTACCGGATATGGTACCGTGACGGACACCTGCAATACCCGTGGCCCCCGTTCGGGATTCAGTGGTATTTCAGTGCTGTTTTTAAAACAGCGGCATCTTGTCGTTGGACAAACACAAACCTTGCAGTCAAGTCACTGATCCAGAGACAATATTGGGCCCTGATATTCCTAAACCTAAACAGGGAAGCAGGCGTGATTATTATTATTATTATTATTATTAATTACACGGAAACAGGTGCGTATGCAGTTTGTCTGTATGGCGTGACACGGGCATCGCTTGATAATAGTGGAAACCAAAAAAGCCGAGATTATCTAAAAAAAAAATATATATATATATATATATACACACACACACAACACAGTAGACTATAGTACCTATAGTTGTTGCATAATTTAAGAGTGCAAGTAGGGGCGTAGAAAGCGGGGGCGAGTACCCCCTAATATTTCATTTGAATTAATTCATCTGCCTGTAAATAGACTTTTGCATTTAAATTATTAAGGCTAAGTTCTGCTCCCCCACCAATATCAAATCTCGAAGAATGAGGAGGCGGTGACGCGAACTCGCCTGGGCTGTTTTTCACATGTATGCCTCCTGTATACTTGTGCCTGCGGTGTTTCGGTGTGAGTCCCAGTATCAGTGCGCGGGTAGCGGTCGGAATGACAGGACACCGCAAATTCACACAGGATGACACTGTCATATGTAAACCGACGCTGTGTCACACGAAGCAGTCCTGGAAATCGGCGATCATACAGCGTGCAGTGCCGACACGCTGTAAAAAATGTATGACGGCGAATATTCATTATTTAGACGAAGACTATGAGATTTAATGTTCATAAAATGTCAGAGTATTAAGACCCATGAAAACATGTTTTGTCACAACGATGAAACTCAAATGTCCTGTAAACCTAAACACTGGTATATGGTGAAATCTAGCTGGGACAAACACGTCCGAGGCGCTGGAAATTTGCCTTTCGTTTCTTTTGACGCAAATAACATACACTTAATTATTTTGTTTGACAACATTTGTGGCGTCGGCCATAGACTGCGTTATGTAAATTTAATATAATTTGCATTTTGTAGTTTTTCATTGACCACTGTACTCACTGCAACTGCTTTCTCTATTTCCCTGTATCATTTTTCGTTTTCAATTTTTTGCACGTCATCTTGCCCTTATTACTGATAACATTCATATAACGTCATTACCTTTCAAAACTACAGCTCTTAATTCAAAATTACGTCTCATATCAAATCCAAAAAACAACGAATTTTCTCTAAATTAGGTGGCAGAGATTTCAAGATGCCGATCGAAAAAGATATATTTTTCTGGGGTAACGTAACCAATTAATTCCGCACATTATAAAACTAAAGCTAAAAAATGAGAACATCAGATGTAAATAAAACCGTAAGTAAAACTAATAAATAATCATTATGTGTTTATTTTCAACATTTTTATGAAATAATAAATGCACAAACTATCCTCTGGTTAGAAAAGGCCTATTTGATTAAGCATTTGGAAACTTCGGCTTCTTGCTTGTGCTTCTCTCTCCATGCAGTTTTGCTGTTTGTTACTGTTACTTTTTGGTGGCTCTGTGAAGTCAGTGTTAAATATGTAACAATGAGGATTTATGAATGACAACACGACTCCGAAAAACGCGAATCCTCTTACTGTCTGCTTACATACCCATTAGCGTATTTACAGCATCACTCCAATTATAATACAGACTGATTCCTTGTTTTTCAAACGCGATTTTAAAGAATGCTATACCTAGAACATGTATTTTAAATATGTAAAATTTAAAAACCCAGTCAATCTAAACGGACAAGTCCAATCATATTCTTATCTGTAATCTCACGCTTCCGAGTATTGCATATACAGTACAATCCCGCTTAACCGGCCACCTCGGGACTGGACCCATGGCCGGTTGCCGTTTGGGCCGGTTAATCAGACGCATGCCTATTTTCATGTAGAAAAAGACACTCGGAGACGTGCGCGATCAGAGAACAAGACGCCGAGGATGCGCCTGCGGTCGGCCGAGCGGCAGCTTTCGGGCGGTGAGGTAAAGCGAGGCGAGTGCGGGCAAAATAAACGGCAAAACCCCGGAGGCTGTTGCCGACCCGATGGACGGGACGCTTCGGGAACCGTACGGCCGGATGGCCGCGGACAGCGAGCCTTTCAGTGAGATCCGTGAAGATGGTCGGGTATGCTCTCACCTTTTGGATCAGGAGTTGGGACGAGAGCCAGGAGCGAATCAGGTGCTGGGCGATGTCAGGTATGGTGTTACGCTTTGCTTTGTGTCTCACTAACCAGTAGTTTGGAGGGAAGTTTTTTAAAAATTAGGGTTGATATTATATTTACAATACCAGAGTCTGAGACAACTAACTGCTTGTAACTTTTGAACTGCTTGTAAATTTGAGAGAAAGCAAAACCTGCGCGCTCAGTATCTCTCCTGCCTTCTCTTTATGCACAAACTAGTTATGTATTTACGTGAATATAATATCACGTAAATCTTTTCGCCACAGATTCGCCGTTATCCAACCGCTTTAGCGCCTTAAAACGCGTATCCATTGAAGCTACAATTCGTTTACGTGTTGTACACATCGTAAAAGGAGGGAAACACTTCTGTAAAAAATCAGAAAATACTCCGCCCCCCTTCCCCAATTTAAATTCTGAGAATATTTGCTTCAGTCATACAAAAGTTGCGTTATTTTATTCGTTCCACGTACGGCGACGTACTCTTTTTCACTCCAAATCGTTGTTTTATTACCCCCTCCACTTGTACTTGCCTTATAACTTAAATGTAACCTGGGTGTGTTCAGCAACGATTTGGCACTCCACCCTAATCCTAGGACGAATAAGAGAACTCGGCTATACTCCTCGCAAGCTAGCCAAATGGATTCGTGGAAAATTCATAAAGGAATATGTAAACAGCGTAGGAACCATCTCACCTTCCAGGAAGGAAGGAAGTGCACACATATAATATAAAGAACAACTCAGGATTATTTTTTTATTCCATTTTACTTTAACAGGCCGGTTAAAGAGGGACTGTACTGTACGTATATTTTTGTTGACACATTAGTCTGGGGAATTACACACATTATTACGATACGTCATATGTACGATGCAGCATTCAGCTGAAAGGCTTTATTCCTTTATTCCTTACGGAGCGGTACACAAAAAGAACTGCCTTTTGCAGAAAAGAAGGTTCTGTATCCCGAGCCACTGGATCCTATAAATCATGTAAGAGAGCCCGAAGGGGACTCAATTGAACTGTGAAAGTAATATCAGGCTTTTCCGTCAGAATGAACTTTTCCACTGAACGCAGATATGAAATAATCTGACCCGACAGCTGGAAACATCTGCGGAATCTATCCGCCGTCTTACTGACGGCGCCGAGCGGCGCGCAGAGCGCAGTGTGCCTGATACTAACGCGGAGAGGGCTTTCCGCGGGAAGGCGCGCGGCGCCGCATTCGCCTAGAATAAAACATTTACCAAACTTACAATCACCGGCGGGCAACGAGGACTGGGAGGGCGACGAAATGCATGCATGACTCCCGTGAGCAATCTCTGGAGATTAAAATGAGGTAAAATTGAGTTATCATTTAGCCACATTTCATCAGATCTAGTTTAGCATCCCCTTGGGGAATGTGCATTCTGACTTTGAGAATAACCGCGTTTGATGTGCCGTACGCACCGTATACATACAACAGCTATATTTATCAGAGTCTCTATCTCAATCAAATTGGTCGGATTCGCGCATGATTCTAGTGGGCTGAGTGTCTAAGATTCATGATTTAAACGATTCACGTACTCCTTTCGGGCTTATTCCTGCCACGTATTATCTTTCTCTAATTTTCTCTTTATGGGTCAATTATAAAAATATGAATATCACAAGCCTAATTTCACGTAATGGCTGAACTGTCACAGCTAACAAACACTTCTCGGGCGCATTCTATGTGACGCAGCTACCACTGGACTTTCGGCAATGTCTGATGCATGATTTTCTTGAGAACGAAACATTTCGTTCTATAAAGGAAAAAGGCAGTGTTTTGTTCACTGGATTTTAACGGAATTTAACGTTTCGCGTATGTAACAGCGCGGTGCAAAGGGGCAGACGTACAGAAAATATGGGTGGCAATTAAATATCTTTAGACAAAAAGCAAAGGTCACAATGTTTACATCTTTAAAAGGCGCAGCCGAGCTCTGGGAGGCGCTGCGATCTGTCCGCGCTCCTTTACGCGTGATTGGAAAACTTGACAGTGATTGACAGGCATCCATGGCAACCACGCAACCAATCTGCCAAGTCCAATAGAAAATCGGCAGAGGGCTGAATGTCTTTTTCCCCCCCTCAAAAAACATCTCGCTCTAGTTGTATGCTCTCGTACTTTCAAGCCACCAAGTTCACCCACCGAGGCTGCCATAGTCAGCCAGAGGGCATCGTTCCTCGGCGCTTTTTTAACGGTTGATCTGCTGACTTTGAGCTTGTCTGTTTTTGTCTGGGTCCGAAGGGAAGAGACGGGGGTAAGCGAGTGAGAGAGTGTGTGAGTGAGAGAGGAAGAGGAGAAAGAAGAAGCCTCCATGTTCCAGCTACCCATCTTGAATTTTAGCCCCCAGCAAGTAGCGGGGGTTTGCGAGACTTTAGAGGAGAGCGGAGACATCGAGCGTCTCGGCCGCTTCCTCTGGTCTCTGCCCGTCGCCCCCGCAGCCTGCGAGGTGCTCAACAAGAATGAATCGGTGCTCAGAGCGCGGGCCATCGTGGCCTTTCACACCGGGAATTTCCGGGAGCTCTACCACATCCTGGAAAACCACAAGTTCACCAAAGAGTCCCACTCCAAATTGCAGGCCCTGTGGCTGGAGGCGCATTACCAGGAGGCGGAGAAGCTGAGGGGCCGCCCGCTCGGACCGGTGGACAAATACAGGGTGAGGAAGAAGTTCCCTCTACCCAGGACGATTTGGGACGGCGAGCAAAAGACACACTGCTTCAAGGAGCGGACCCGACATTTGCTCAGAGAGTGGTACCTACAAGACCCTTATCCGAACCCTAGCAAAAAGAGGGAGCTTGCCCAAGCTACGGGACTTACCCCCACACAAGTGGGAAACTGGTTCAAAAACCGGAGACAAAGGGACCGAGCGGCTGCAGCCAAAAACAGGTACAGCCTCCCCTCCGCCCGCGATCCTCACATCTCCAGCTTTCCCGCAAACGTGACTGTATGCGATTATTCGTTCCTTTTGTATTCATAGCGACGGCCCCGGCCTTTCACGGCTTCTTATCTCCAGTGAATCCGAATTAAATCGTGTTTACAACAGAACTGTACGGCTGTCGCGGTGCTCAGTGCAGCACATTCGGATAAACACGGTACAGTTCATTTTAAAAACGATTCAGTAATGTTATAAACAGACCCACACCTACATAATCTATTTAATTTATATTTTATCAGTCATTTGTCTAATATATGGGCAGTATTTATAAACTTATTAACTGGGTTCTCGTAAATATTGTAATGGTACTGTACATGTTAATGTGTAGGCCCAACGTTCTTTAAAAATATTAAAAAGGCAAATATAAATAATCTAACATGGTACATGGGTATAATATATTAAAGTAATACTAATCTGTCAGGATTTGAATTCCTACATACGGATTAAGGTAATTCTCGAGAGGTTATCCTTGTGTTGCAGGCTGTTCGCCTAAAATCTAATTTTTGAATGCAGAAAGCGGCAGTTTCGATCACTTTCACGAAGATTAGTTCATTTAATTGGGAGCCGGTTATTCACGAGCGGGCGGACGGTTCGCTGTCCAGCGTGGTACGATTACGCTCCATTTTAACCAACTTATAATCATTATAATCATTTACAGAATATCTTCTCGAGATTCATCACGCGTTTTCCCTGGTGTCTGGCATCGACTTATAGTGAAATAAATAATTGAATGTGCTTACACTTTCTGTAGGAGGGCTACACTTTTGCCATTTTCCACAGTGAACTCGTGTTCCTGTCTGCACTCAAGCTCCGTTCGTCTGCTTCTACATTAAATGAGAAAGATACCATTGCATAGTTTGGTTATTATTATTATTATTATTATTATTAATAATAATAATAATAATAATCTTTTCCGTGTTCCTTAATAACTCGAAGATGACGGCCCTCTGTTTTCCCCGTATTCTGCCCAGACTACAACAACAGGTTCTGTCCCAAGGTTCGGTTCGATCTCTAGCAGAGGACGACGGCGCAGTGGACCGACTCGGTACCGCATCCAGCCCAGAAGCAAGTCTGTCCAGCAAAGCCGCCGCCTCGGCCATCTCCATCACTTCCAGCGACAGCGAATGTGACATCTGACAGCGCCCGAAGGAACATTTCGTAGGACAACTGAGCAGAAAGAGGGGGAAAAATCAAGACAAACAATCTATCAAAAAAAAAAAAAATCAATAACAGTGCCTGCTTTCAAATGTATAAAAGGTGTTTATATTTTAAGGCTGGCAAATCGCGAGGAGTATGGGGGAATACCTCTTAGCTTTTCATCAACTGGTTATTTTAACGGATGAAGGACGAAGCAAAATTTCAACATAAAAAAACAAACCGACGAGGACAATATTTAAGATGGTCCCAATTCCCTTTTGGAAGAAAAAGATTAACGCCTCAAGATAATTAAAAAAAAAAAAAAGGAAACGTTTTGAGCACCCGCCCCGATATTTTTTGTGCGTATTTCATGTTGAAAAAGACTGTGATATTTTTACTTTACTTTTAAAGTTTTATAAATAATGTTTATTTACTTATTTAAATGATCGGCTGTTAGAATTTGGTATTAATTTGCTTGATGTTTTTAATATTTACCTTGTGCACAGGTGAACATTAGAGCATGTGCGCCAAGCAGTGGACATATGTTAAAGTAAAAAAAAAAAAAAAAAAAAACACGTAATAAGTTAAATGAATAAAATATTTGTTGATCAGAACAAAATGTCAGGGTGATTTTTTTAATCAATAATAAATTAATCAAATAAATAAGAATCGAAATTACAGCGAGCGCTGAAACGGAATTTGCCGTAACAAGAGGGGCCAGAACCAGCGGGATCTAATGTCGTGAAAAATGCTCTTTATGCTTTATGATGTGTGGATTTGCATTGGATTTATGTGGGGAATTTTATTTATACGATTTAACATTTTTTAATTATAGCCATCATGCCCCGTTTCATTCCCTGTTACATCAAAATGCCTACTATAGCAATAGCTATTTCGATTATAGAGAGAAAAAACGTCGTTAAGTCGTACAATTGAGATACTTGTGTTTATATGTGTGACATTTCCGTTTGACTTGTCCCACACAGTTTATTTAATATAGGCCTAACGCAATATGACAGCAAGCGGCCAGGGTAGGAGACAGCAACAACGGCCACCATAATGCTATCGTTAAACCCACGCTGTACAGCATAAAGGAGTGCAACCTTTCCCTTTATAGCGTGATTCCACCGTTCTTTACTAAAATCGATCGATTAACTATTCAGTTTCTAAATACATCGTCTAAACATTAGCCCGTATACAATAACTTCAATTTGTTTCGCAAATCCCGTTTTACACGAGTAGGCCTTCAGACAAATTTTCCATTCAGCATACTCGTGTGATTATTTACAATAACATATTTCACATTTAAATATAAATAGGATTTATGTTTAAATATTAAGCAAAACTGGTCGGGTATGCCTTTTTAATTTCTGCATGAGAACGTCGTTTAAAGCTGAGTAGGCCTAATTATATTAACTACTTGTATATTCAAAAAAAAAACATTAACCAAAACCACCTCATGACATCGCATTTAATCCCAATAAAGTCAAAAATGCCTTTAATTTGACCGCCTTCATTTGTCATAATATTGTAGAGCAGCCGGCCAAAGGCAGCGCTGCAGGCCGCTTAGGCCCCTTATCAGTATACCGTCCGCGTGGGGCTGCCCGCGTGAAGGGGCCCGTCTGACAGGCTAGGGGCCTTGCCGGCACGCGGAACAACTAAATCCTAATAGGCTACATTAGCGATTGTAACCCAAAAAGTCACAGCTTGTCCTGTTTTCGTGTTATGAATAAGCAATATTAAAGTAACGCTTCTGTTAAAATGAATAATTATTCATTGTTTCATAAGGAATAGTAGGAGACAAAACGCAGTTCAAACGACACATTCAATAGGCCTATTAGCCGAGAGAAATGCAAAATAAAGGCGAAAGCGGCTTTGTGGTCGCCTCACGTGAATTCTGGCGCACACCTGGGAACTATTTGTTATTAATTACTGTCGCCAGAAATAAAGGAACGCGTTGTATTTTGTAGAACCCCTTTCAATGGAAACAATATAAGAGGCAAATACTGTTTTAGAGAAAGAGGAGGAGGAAACTGGTGAGCACGGGAAAGGGCTTTGGGTTTCATTCAGCAAGAGCACAAAATGGCAGAATATTTCCGTTTCTATTGAGAACGGGAGCAGCCCGGCAGGGATACATGAAAAAGTCTTTTAACCAGTCAGTAAGGTTGTCAAACTGGTCAGCAGTAATCAGTGCTAATGATGTGGTCTCGAGTCCCGGCCCTAACAAAAAGGAGCATCCCCCCACCTCTATTTTGTAAGACGCGGCCAAGAAGTCCCTCGGCACCCCCGCCGCCTACCCAGTGAAAGAAAGGGCTCGCTGTTCAAGCTGACTGCCTGAACCACGCAGACGGAACCGTGTTTGGCGACGGGGAAGGACGTGGGCTATATTATCGTATCAATTAAACACTCATTTTTATCATCAATTAATGTCGGATTTCAATTAATCACGCGATGCACTGCGCCGCGACGACTGCTTGACTATCTGCTTGTGCTATAGGCGAGATGAAGTCAGATACCTTTATTTTTAGCACTAATTCGCTTCCACGTTCCCCCCCTTGTTAAATGTCATACTTACGGTAGCCCACTGCTGTCTGTGCGTTTAAATACTACCCATGAAATGTGGCTTCCCAACATGCCTCAAATGTAGCATTTTGCACATTCCACCGGCGTGAGGAAAAAAAATGCCCTATTAATATACTTCATATTAATATGCGAACCCTTTAAAATGCAGAATTTCCACTACATTAAACAGAATGCGGGCTTTAATTGCATTTCTTTGCATTCATTGGCCACGTTCATAGAAAGAAGTGTCCTTGTGAGTCCTGCGCGGCGAAAAAGGCCGAAACGCGCCGAGGTGCCAGGTGGCGACGGCACGCGCGAATCTTCGGCCGTGCGGCGATTGCCCGCCCTGTAACAATATGGCATTATATTGCAAAACAGCGTCTGCAAAGTGCCATTGTCCTCATCGCTGTTGCTAACAATTAGGGGTAAATTTTGTGTGCTTGTTTACCCACATTTTCAAGCACTGTACCTCCACGCACCCAACCCACACACTCTCCCATACGGTTTTACCTCTTCTTAAACCTGTCCTCAAGTGGCCCATTCATCTTAAACAATGTGGGATTTTCCCTTAGGAATGAATGAAATGAGCGCGCCTCCTAAAAAAAGGGGGCCTTAGAAGTGTTTAGGAGTCACGGTCCCCGCCTCATTAATTAGGGGCGCCCTCAAGGGGCGCCTCCTTACCGTCACCTCGCACTGGATGCGGCTCCCTCCCGCAACTGTAAACCATCCCGTCTCCCCCCGCAAACAAAAGCTGCATTGGACCGGAACGCTCGTCGCTCCCCGACTCGCCCCGAAAGCCTGTCATGTTCGCTTTATCACGGGACATTTCGTAAACTGAACCGGCCGATTGTTCACCTGCGTGCGGCGCGACTCGGCGCTTGGAGAGCGGCCCGGGAGTGACGTCCGGCGACAGCGCAGCACTGGCACGATATACGGCCCGTCTATAGCCCGGCCACTGGGAGCCGGCCAGGCACTGGGGCTGCATCAAAATGTATAAAGACCCTAGCATAAATATTAAAGTAATAATTACAGTCGCAGAATTTTGGGACCTTGATTAGCGCTGCTAATCTAAAGTTTTTCAAGCACATTCTCCGCTATATTATGTAAGAAGTGCACCAAGACTCGCCGGATTCCAACACTACATTTTCTAATTAAATGAAAGTGGGCGACCTTCTGGATACCGCCTTTGTCTGCTGTCAGTGTATGAAAAGGTTAGTCTCTTGTGGAAATTGCTCAGGAAGGTTTAGTGCTGTATAACAAGCCACTAATCACCTCGGCTTACTCAACGGAGAACAGGACAAGTTTGGGCCCAGGTCTGGCTTGGTGCAAACCCACTCTTGAGCCGTTCCTATTTAGTCTTTCTATTTATTTTATCCTGAATGAGTAAGTTTTTTTCCCCCTGCTAAAATGGATTTTTAATAAAGAAGCCGGCTGACCTTTAGTTTATTATAGTACGGTTTTGTGTTCTCTGCAATTACATTTAATGCGTATTAAATCAAATGAACTGGGCTAGCATACATTTCTGTGGTATTTTAAATCGAAAAGCGAAAAACAGACCAACAATGCAACTTTGACACACAATTAAAATAAAAACGCGTTCAGCATACACTTCTTCGCAGACATTAACGCTTGTATACTGTATCGCGACGGCATCTAAAGAATTTTTCTGTAAGGAAGGTCTGGTGTTTGCGGTCGCGCTTCTCGGTGCAATCAGCGTGCATGTTACCGTGGGTTTTTGACCGCCTAGCTCTGTGTTACAGGTTTTCTAAATAACCAGAATATATCGTGTAATTCACGTCGAATTGAGCCGTCAGTAAAAGGAATAGAGCCGAATCTTAAAACTAACAGCGGCCCCTGGTGGCAACATCCGGCACCATCCTGTTAACTGCTTTCTATGAAATAATGTCGCTGAAGAGTCTTACAGACATTTTAATACATACGCAGCAGATAACTGGATAGTAGCGCATAAAGCTAGTGTGAGATCGATGTTTACTTTTTGTGGTTAGGTTTTAGCCCAATCTTTAAGTGTTTCTTTGTGATGGTCAGTCACCTTCAGTGGATTCAGACTACCAGAGACTGCAGGGGCCCATATCATGAAATAATATTCGTGGGTTATGTAGATATCTCGTCAGATTTAAGGAACGGACTTTATTTAAACAGACTTTATTTTGTTGTTATTTTGTTACCTCAGACCATCTTAAATCTAACAAGCCAACTTGTTAACCCAAAAATACACCTTTTGGCCCTGGAAGTACACTGAGATCAAGACTGAAATGCTTATTTACAAATCTCTCACTATGCTATGGGGCCCTTAAAAGCAGGTGGGACAAAAAAAGGCTTTTATTAAGCATGTTGAAAGGTACAGACATGGAAACAAATTCACACACATACATTGGATTGAATTCTCATCAAAGCTAACCTATTGTTAGACACGTACCAATGTAAAGTAAGTACTATTTATTAATTTGAAAGGCCCTTCCACGTTCTCTACAACCAGAAATTCATTTTAAATATTTAAAAACAAAAAATGAAAGGCCACTATGCACCTAGGGAACATTATAGGCAAGGCTTAGTCATGCACAGCTTTTAGCTGATGAGCCTACGGGTGTTAATTCTGCTAGGCCTTTGACACCACAGATTTAAGCAGCTGGGATTTATGCTGAAAGCCCATGACTCAACAGCAATGTACTATTTAGCAAGGTCTTGTTCCCCAGTCCCACTCAAGTCAAAACACACGCAATAAGGGTAGCGTTAGATGGTCAGTCTCTCTGTCCTTCTCTCTCTCTTTCTCTCTCTCTCACACACACACACACACACACACACACATAGTTATCTAAATGGAGACAGCCCATTCATATCTATGGGAAAAACCCTAATCCCAATCACGACACCCTCAACCCCTATCCAGCCTTAACCTTAACCAAAAGTAACCAAACGAAATAGCAGACTATATTTTTAGATTCCACTGGCAGGTTTTTTATAAAACTGAGGTTATCCAAATGGGGACCTCAAAAATAAGGAAATTTTAAGTTTTACCACACTCTGGGGACATTTTGGCCCCCAAATGTGATGTGTGCAAACCCACTCACACACAGACACACAGACACACTTCAGATTGTGGGTATTCAGGGCCAGAACTACATTCCAGTACCATGGACAGCACGCTGAAATGCTGCCTGCTAATTGGATACTTGATATCCCTGCTAACCAGTTCTTCACACACGGCCCTTGACAGGCAAGCAAGACAATTTCTGCTGGGCATAATTAAAGATAAATATGCAATGACATATCAAGAATTCCCCTGAGTTGCCACCTTATCGTGATGGAGGGGTTTGTGTGCCTCTTTGATCCTGGGTGTCAGGGGGGAGTTGCCCCCGGAGGGTCTCCCAGACTCAGGAAACCCTTAGGATGAGCAATATAACTGACCATATTACCCCACGCAGATTGGGCAGCCAGGCCGGGGGGGTGAGCTCGAAAGTAAACAACTGATGGCTAGGCCTCCAGTCATGGGGCCTGGCTGGGCATAGAATGAGAAACATGGGTCTGTCCTCCTGAGGGCCCGCCCCCTGTAGGGGGCGCCATGGTGGCCTGGTGACATGTATCGGGTGGCAGGAGCCTCAACAGACTGATCACTGGCTACAAAAACTGGTTCTTGGCACATGGGATGTAACCGCTATGGTGGGAAAGGAGTTGTTTGAGCGTAAGTGTGAGAGAGGAGCTGAGCTGTTAGACCTGCTAGATCCAAACGTATAGTGAACGTATGCTGGGAGTGTCAGGCGGAGGCCATTGACTAGGAGAACTTTAACTCACACCTCCGGCAGAACTTCTGCGTCCCAAGCGGGTCAGGGACATGGAGCCTGAATGGGCCATGTTCCGGGATGACATTGCTGAGGCAGCTAAGGCTGGTGGTACCAGTCATGGCGGCAACCCTCAAACCCGGTGGTGGACACCAGCGATGAAGGGAGCTGCCAGGCTGAAGAAGGAGGCCCTCTGGGCATGAGTAGCTTATGGGACTCCTGAAGCAGCTGACAGGTACGGGCAGGCCTAGAGGAAAGTGACTTTGGCAACTGCTGAAGGAGTTCGGGAGGAGTTTGGTGAGACCATGGAGATGGTGGTAAGGTTCTGGGGTGAATGAGATTTGCCGTGAGTTCTTGAAAGCCCTGGATATTGTTGGGCTGTCTGGAGGTTGAGGACAGTGGCTTTGGATAGGCAGATTCAGGAAGTGATGGCAGTCTTTAAAAAAGGGGATCGCACTCCTCAGTCTCCCTGGGAAGGTCTATGATGGTGTACTGGAGAGGAGGGTGTGCCCACTGGTTGAACCCTGGATCCATTAGGAACAATGTACATTCCATTCTGGTTGCGGAACACTGGAGCTGCTTGTGACCCTCACAAGGATACTGGATGGTTCATGGGAGTTTGCCCACCCAGTCTGGTGGACTTGGAAAAGGGATCACGTGCCTCAAGGTGTCCTGTGGTGGCTGCTTCAGTAGTATGGAGTATGGGGTCCAGAGCAGCAGGCCATCAGGTCCCTGTATAAACAGAGGGAGAGTTTGGTTTGGATTGCTGGCTATAAGTCAGACTCATTCCTGCCAGGTGTTGGACTCCATCAGGGCTGCTCTGTGTCACCAATTCTGTTCATAACTTTTATGGGCAGAATTTCTAGGCGTAGGCTGGGGGCCTCAGGATCGCATGTTTGCTTTTTGCTGTTGATGTGGTTCCGTGGGCTGCAGCATGCACAGGGGCAGTTTTCAGCTGAGTGGGAGGCGGCCGGGATGGAGATCTGCACCACGAAGTCTGAGGCCACGGTTCCCAACCAGAAAAGGATGGACTGCCCTCTCCTGGTGGGGAGGAGTTGGTGCATCAAGCAGAGGAGTTTAAGTATCTCAGGTCTTCACAAGTGAGGGGAAAAGAGAGTAGGAGATCGACAGACTGATCCTTAGCTTCGGCAGTAATGCTGATGCTGTAATATTGTCACGGTAAAGCGAGAGCTGAACCAGAGGTTTTTGATTTACCAGTCAATCTATGTTCCTACCCTCACCTGCGCTCATGGGCTCTGGGTAGTGACCGGAAGAATGAGATTGCGGATAGAAGCGGCAGAAATGAGTTTCCTCCGCAGGGTGTCTGGGCCCAGCCTTAGAGAGACGGGGAGGAGCTTGGAGTAGAACCTCTGCTCCTTCACGTCGAAAGGAGCCATCTGAGGAGATTCAGGCATCTATCAAGGATGCCTCTTGGACAAGACCCTGGGGAGGTGTTTTGGGCATGTCCGACCCAGAGGAGACTATATCTCCCGGCTGGCCTGGGAATGCCCTAGAATTCCGCCTGGAGGAGCTGGAGGAGGTGACTGGTAAGAGGTAGGTCTGGACATCCCTGCTTTGGCCGCTGCCCCCGCGACCTGACCCAGGATAAGCGACAGATAATGGATGGATGGATATCAGAAATTATGAATATATAAAACCTGACCATTTCATTACAGAACACACCAGTGCAGGCCGGTGGGGCTGCACCAATGTCACGTCACAGGATTGGTGCCATAGATGCTTCACAGGCAGGGCTTCCGAGCTGCAGTGTCTCACTGGAGCATGAAATCCCCAAAGCCCCTCATCAAGCAGGCGATTGGTGAGGCGGGTGTAGTGTGATTCCAACCTGTGAGGGGAGGGCGGGGTGGAGAGGTGTCAGGTTCCCGCCGCCGAGTGGTGCCCCAGAAACAGCCCCTTACCTATTCATCTCACCTGTTCCGGCCACTTCCCT
>JAODKK010000025.1:13375154-13391133 GCA_026774405.1 Petrocephalus microphthalmus
TTGCTGAAACACCCCCCCCTCCCCGAAATCCTCTCCCATTGTAGCTGGCTGCTAGTGCCCACCACCCAGAATAAAACGTCTGATGGGGGAGGGGGTGTTAACCCTTTTACTCCCCCACTCTGTTCACTAACCCCCACCTCCATGCCTCCTCTGCTGAGAGTGGACACACACACACACACACACACACACACACACAGTCTCAGATATCCATGAGAGCACAGTAAAATGTCCTTCACAAAATATCAGGACATCTCCGAGTGTGTGTGAGTACTGAACCCACAGTATTTTAGACCTTGAGGATTCAGACATTTATATTCCTGTCCTTCCAGCCCTAAAAAGTGGTCAAATCTTCAGCAGGCTGCTGTGGTGTCTGTACCACATGTGGGGAAAGCTGTCACATGTCAGCATGGGCGTCCCGCCCACAAACTCCATCCATCCTCATCCTCGCAATCAGCACCATGTCTACACCACGGCTTATCTGCAGGAAGTGATGTCGGTGTATTGCGACATTCCAGTGGGGGGGGGGGGGGATTCATGGATTTCCAGCCCAGGTGGAGTGTGGGTGTGGGCTGCCTTGCTAGGGTGCAATTCGGGAATTCCAAGGCCAGCTGGCATACAAGCCAGACGCTGTGGACTGTGGACGTTCCTGGACTCTCGCATCCTTGTCTTGACCCAGGAGGTGCCAGCTCACACATACCATCCGTCCTCTGTGGCCCCGACGAGGAGTAATGACGATGGCCAGCTTATGTATGCATGGCGGCCACCCCCTGAGGCCTGCTTAATCTGCACGCTGTCCGGTAGGGCTCAGCTTCACACGCCGCTGAGTGTGCTGTTATTGGGGACTCCTGCCCAGCCATGCCGCAAACCCCAAACCAGCAGGTGACTGATAGAAAGCCCGTCCGTGTCTGTGTCTCTCTCCATCTTGGCCTCCCCATCTCATGTTTCAGGTGAACATCAAGGCCGTGTGAAGCCATCTGTCGGGACCACACAAGTCTGCACTGGGTCCAGGAAGCTCCCGGTGCGCAGGACTGACGCGGCCGAGGACCAGTGCGCAGTCCCCATGGCGGCCCCTCCCACCTCTCGGGCCGTGCGTCACCAGCGCCGGCAGGTCGACTGCCTGCCCCCCCACCCCGAGATCAACACCGTGGTGCCCCACTGATGAAAAACAGCAGGTAAGCTTGTGTGAAAGGGGCGGGGCTCTGACGGCAGGTGCAACAGCAGAGCTGGACACCCCCCCCCCAGCAATCAAGCAGCCAGCTTTGTGTACGCTGGTGCATCTATTAGCCCTGTTGTGACAGACATGATTCCGTCTGCTTGTTTGTTAACAAAATGCCCATTCGCGGCTGCTGGAGAGACACGCCCCCATTAGCCCGCCAGCCCGCGGTCTCCCTCCAGTACGCCGTGGCGGAAACCAGCAGGTGCCGCGGCTTCGCGCCGCCCCGGCACCCCCAATCCCTCCTCTGCCTTTTACTCTAATATTTATACAGCTTCCTGAATATTTTAGGTTCCCGTCCAGTAAGCCATCACCCCACCTTTTTATAAATGTAAATATGCACTGTCACCGAGTCCTTCCTACAGATCTTAAGCAAGCCAAACCCTTTGATGTACTGGCACAGAGCCCCCCCCCCCCATGGTTTTAAGGTGGTCACACAGGCACGTCTGCATGCAGACAGAGAGGTCAGCAGAATCGGAGGCGGCTGAAAGCTCCTCTTCCTCGCTGTACTGTCTGGGTTCCCATCCTCGGCCCACAGGGACATATTTATTTCCACTGTGTCCTTTGCACCCCCTCCTCCGAACCCCCCCTCGCCCCCCCCACTCTGCATGACGTGCCACCAGAGCCCTCGTTCTCCCCCCAGGCTCCGCCAGCCTAGCCCCTGTCAGGTCCATTCATCACCGGTAACGCAATCTCCCCACCAGTACCATTCTCTATCCTCGGCTTGAAAAGACCCTTTTGTCCGCCCGGGCCCATATCCACCTCCCCACTCAACCTGTGGTTGCAGATTCCTGGGCTGGTGTCACATGATGCGTCCACGCCTGGGGTGAGAGAGGACGGGCTCAGGTACGGTACCTGCTAAGCCCATTCACGGCCCTGCCGTCGCCTGCCCCGCTAGCTATTGTCTGCCGCAGAAAACAAACTGGCTTCCCGTGCCCCCTGCTTGCACCTGACTAATTACTAAAATTACACCTTAAGCCCCCCTCCCCTCCTCCCACATTAAAGGCGCCCCTTCTTACATTTACACCTCATATGGGTTTATGTCTGGTTTATTCTTTAGTCTGTTTGATTTAGTCTCGCAGCTTGGAGCCAGAAAAGACTGGGAAAGAACTCGCATGATTGAGACGTTGGCTACCGGCCTCTCTGCGGCCGCTCGGCGTGCGTTTTCGCAAACGCCTCCAGGCTGCTTAGTACGATCTGCTGGCCGATCTCCCCCCCCCACACACGCCACCCCCATACACCCCTATGGGACGTATGAAGTGAATAGAAACCCGCTACTGCTCTTAAGTTTATGCTACACACAGACACACATTTCAGTGCAGCCCTGATATGTCCGATTATTTACTGTGCAGGGAGAATATGAACTGGTCAAAAGCGTAATTGTTGCGGTCCTGACTTACTCACATAAAGTACTATTTTTTTTTAACTCAGACAATAAGATCATCAATTTGTGGTACTTATATAGGCTTGACTAATGTTTAGATTGGAGAGCCGTCCAAACCAGTGCTAGATATATATATTTTTTTTTAATCATTATAATTTTAATTTATGTGTATCTTTCCTTAGCTTGTTTTAATTGCTGGTGCGTCCGATTCACGTAATTGAAAAAGACGGAAGCGCTGTGATAAATACATTTTTGTGAAGTAAGGAATAAAAGGAGATGTCCCGCATTTTTTCCAAGCCATAATATCTGGATAAAACAGTTGCCACGCTCTTAAAGTCGCTGAAATTGGCTTAGGAGTCACCGTAAACTTAATCTGCATCAGAGCAGAATTAAGGTATTGTGTGGTCTGTCCAAATATTTATTTTTGCTACAGCGGAATTTCGGCAACTCTAAGTCTTAAAACGTAACGTTTCTTTTAAATAAGAGCGAAGCATTAAGCTGATGTTGCGGGTGACAGAGGACGGTCCGAATAAACAGCGGATATATAACTTTGTTTATTTATATTTCTGCATCAAGATACGATCAAAGTGGTTTAAAGCAGCTCTCTGAACTGGAGAAGACGCTTTCTGCATTCCTACATCCTCCTACATAATTTTATTTTCATTTTTTTGAAAATGTAATCGTTTTAATTAAACCATTCTATAATGTTAAAAATTATAATAGGATATGATTTTATATTTTACATAGGCCTACATACCTAAATAACAGGGCATACTCATTAAAATGTACACAAAGTGTAACCCTTTAGTCACGTGTGAAACGTTCTATAAAATGTTTGTTACCTATCCTTCTGCGCTCACAATGCCAGTAAAAATCACAGTGACAGCAGGTACACGACCACAAAGTCAAATTACGCTACGCTTTCCTTAACGGCGCGCGCACGCGAGCCGATGGGCGTCATATCGGCCCAATTTCGACCCATAAAAATACCTCGATAAAATGCCATCGCGTTATGACACTCGGGCAGACAACTCAACTTAGAAAAAGAAAACTCTGTACAGCTTATGTTTTAGGCCGGTGGTTTTGGAGTCTTAAAACTGATAACATTTTCTAAGGCATAAACCCACCCCCCGGGTTAAAGACGGCTCGGAGGTTCCTAGGTATACGCCGGTATGAGCTTTGTAGTCCCCGCAATCAGGCTTTAATGCGGGCAGCAACTGGTTCAGATTAGGCGCAGGAAATCCACTGTGCGCTCCGTTCGAAACAATTTACCCTGACGCGAGGGGGAGGGGCGGCTCCGAGGACGCTGCCGCAGAGCAAACACTACAGGGCTACTCCGAAACAATAGGACATTTACTTAAACATTATTAGTCTAGGCCACGGCTACGGAGCGATAACATTTCGTTTTTGATTGTAGAGCATCAGCTTGTAAATTGTTTTAAATGCTGCGCGTATATATTAGATGGCATTTCACGAGGATAAATGTTGATGGAAATATATGCTTAGTGGATTCGTTAAACAGACTGATTATTACATTTACAGGTTTATAATTTAAACCACAAAATTATTGTACTTTCAAAAAAAAATTATCATTACTGATATATTACGGTTATTGCTAGGCTATTACTGTTATTTTTACATAAGGCAAATGCTTTGCTACAAATCCCCAATATTATAATAAAGTGCCTGCTATATTTCAAGAAAAAATGCATTGAATTATATATATAATCTGATATATGTAAGTACTTCCATTAAGTAAATTAAAAATTATCCTAAATAACAGATGAAATTAATTTTAAAACTATGAAAGGGATGATATCTTTGATGCCCAAACAACAGGAGCCTAACGTTAAATATTTACTACGTTAGTGTATACAGAGTCCAAAAACGACCATTTAAATTTTGTTCATTAGGACACCGCAACATCTTTTGTAAAAACCTATATTGTTATTGTTGACGATTAGACGGTAGCGGCTAACTGCACGTAAACGTGGCGATTAACGCGCGCTAACTGCAAGCGACATGTGCTTCTTAGGCACTTCTTAGTAATTGAGTGTGCATGAGTATTGGGCCCGATTATGTTTACGGTCTCTGGTGGAAAGATCTCACATGAGCGCGCCTCCCGCAGATGGTGTCGTTTTTCCGTGGCCCAGAACCGACAGAACAAACACTGAAAGGGCGCAAAGTAAACACGGCAACGCAGACGTAATGATCCACAGCGCTCACAATGAGCCGCGAACGGCAGCCCGTCCCAACGTGCGCGTCCAGGGACGGGAACCACTGCAGACCGTGCTTATTGTTATTATTAACATTATTGTTATTACTATTATGTAGCGGGATTAAGGAACCCAGTGTCTTTATAACCACGATTCGTATAGCGCCAGACAGCTGACCTTGGGCCTGTATGTCGCGGTGACTTGGAGGCGTCCCGGCAGAATAGTTCCGGGCATGACAATTGGAAAAAAGGGAATATTATTTGTCTTACCGAAATCTTGGAACTTTCATATGCGAGTGTTTTTTTTCGGTAGCCTACAAAAGTGATGGCAAACGAGGGGAATGGAAAATTCTAAGTTTATATTAGAAAAATATAAAACGCTTGAGATGTTAGTGGTACGGCGGATTCCTTGAATCTTTTGTGTAGCTGAATCTTTAGGTATTCGGATATTTCACTTGGCTATTTTAAATCTGATGGGAGACATGCCCCTAATATGCTTTTCTTGTGACTCTAAATGCCAGTCACACCCCTTTTTGTGAAGTTTTCGGCCTACGTTCGCTCGGACGTACAAATAACTCACACGAAACATCCTCTCGACTTTCGTCATGTTTATTGGAAACTAGCCGAAACCGCAACACGATTCTTCCGATCAGAACTTGAACTTGCTTCGGGGGGGGGGATTCGACCCAACGCCTTAGTGAGGTTCCATTGCAAGACGGATACGTGTATTCTTAAGTATTAAGTATTCTTTACGAAAAAAAAAATCCATAAATTAAGCAGATGGAAGGTAAGTCCACCTAAGGTGTCGAAGGTAATAAAAAACGGTCAGGACTGTCTTTTAAAGGGGCTCTCCGAGTACTTATTTATGGTCAGAATGCACGTCATAAATAGGGCATCTATCAATATTGCGTTTGTCTTAAGCCTACTTACGAATTTAACGACTTGACTAAAGTCAGTCCAGTTAGTTAAGTATCACTGCGTGTCATGTCACATCAAAAAATTTGGTTGTTAAAATTTTAATATTTAATATTTATATACTTATATATTTATATATACATTAAAAGTGTCGGATTCGAGTCTTTTGCTTTCTCCCTCTCTCGTATATATATATAAAAACAAAAGCAAAAATAATATAAAATCTCAAACGTTTAGGAACCGAGATCCACCAGACTTGAAGTTAGCGGTCCCAGCAAGGAGTCTTGGAGCTGGTGCGGGTGTCCTTGGATGCCGTGTACCGTCTGCGCGGCGCCGAGGCCGGCGAGAGGGTAAGACGGAGCGCCGGGGTGGTTCATGTTTCCTTGAAGGAGAAGCACGGAGTTCTGGTCCGGGCTTTGCGGCGGCGAGAACTCGTCCTCCGAGCTGGACATCAGGGTCTTACCGCCGTCAAGAGGTGAAAGCTGGTTCTGTTTATTGTTGCCGGAGTTGTTGTTTTCACTGTTCTCTCTATCGAAGAAGGAAAAACAGCAACAATCAGCGTAAGATGTATTTAGTCCTATCTGCAGAAATAACATCACCACGTGTCGAGGCTGCTAAGCATGGCTCGTATTTTGACATTGGGTCGCTGTCCGAGCGCATTTTCTGACCGGAAGTTAGGTTTAAATAAGTATTTTACCTACGCAGGCAAATGTATACATGCTGAAGCGTCATTTTATGCAGGTGTTGTGTGCCGATAAATATTCGTCTACATTATCGACACCACACGTTATAGTTCCATGAATCTGCTGCGATTATAAGTTTCTGTGATTATTCTTGCGTGTCGATGTATTCAGGGCTCACCTTAGAAATTCTTAAAAGTTAGGCCTCGTCTTTAACACGTAAAAATAACGAGGCATTGAACATTAAGGGGGAGGCAGCTGCAAACGTGGAAATGTTTCAGTCTGTCCTTAGAGTTCAAAACACCGCAGCATGATATTATAAAAATGTATTGCGGACGAAATAAAATTACAACAAAATTTAAGAAATCTAACTACACTATCGACCCACCAAAGGCATACATTTTCTTTTACAACTTTTCTACACAATGAAATGAATTCTTATTAGTTTAAAGAAATGTACTTTTCCTTGAAATTAAATAATGTATTCTGAACTGGAAAAAACAACCATCTACTAGACGGTTAATTCTCATTGCGTATTCGATGCTTGCTGTTAACACACAAGAATAATCGTAATACAATTTGAATTAAAGTACTCTGTCTTCGGAGCTCTCGCTTTGCTACCCCAAAAGTAAACAACTGGAGGAACATTTTGAAACGTCCCGGTGGTTCGTTTCTATCTTATTTAAGCGCAGATCTGTCATATTAGCCGAATGAAGTCAAAATGAAGAAAAACATATGTAACGCATGGCTCCGATTTGCAGTGACTAATGGGTTTATAGACCTATAGCATCTTCTGTTGAAAAAAAACGTTAGATCCCTCATAATTAAAATCTGGATAGTTCCCGCGTTAAGAAATAAACCACATAATGAATTAAGTCTCAATTAATACACATTATTTGTCGCCTAATTCCCTGTGCTGGAATCGGTTACCGATATCATAAAAAATAAATGCGTACCTCTCTTTGGCTTCCGCGGCTCGATCTCTCTGCCGTCTGTTTTTGAACCAGTTGCTAACTTGCGTGGTCGTCAGCCCCGTGGCCTCGGCTAACTCTCTCTTCTCCCGGGGGGAGGGATAAGGGTTGTGGGTGTACCATTCCCGCAAGACTCCCCTGGATTTCTCCTTAAAGCAGTAACTCGTCTCCTCGCCGTCCCAGATCGTGCGCGGCAGCGGGAATTTTCTCCGCACCCGGTACTTGCCCACCGCGCCCAGCGGTCTGCCGCGGAGCTTCTCCGCCTCCACGTAGTGCGCCTTCAGCCACAGCTGCTGCAGCTTGGGGTGGTTGTGCGGGGAGAACTGGTGGCTCTCCAGGATCTTGTAGAGCTCCCTGAAGTTCCCCCGATGGAAGGCCACCACAGCCTTGGCTTTGAGGACGCTCTCATTCTTGTGGAGGTGGTCGCAGGCGGGGAGAGACCAGAGGAAACGGCCCAGTCTTTCCAGGTTCCCCCCTTGCTGTAGTACTTCACACACGCACGCCACTTGCTCCTGGGTAAACCCGAAGGAAGGCAGCATTGACATAATGTCTGGAGGCCGGCTTTTATTCCGAATACTATACGCGATATCCCTGTAATTTATGTTAAGAGCTGACTGAAGGACCGGCCGGTTTTGAATCGGTGTTTTTATTATCGCAGAACCTCATGCAATCCGGGTCGGCGAAATCCACCTCAAACGTGCAACGGAGTTTTGGATGTTGATTGTCGGGACAATTTGTTCCTGTTCAAGTTATGTCAGGCTTAAAGAGCGCTGCGCGCCGCGCTGATTGGCTGCCAGTCCGCCCTATACCCTGGCAGCAGAGCAGAACAAAGTTTGCAACTCCGTTTCCTCCCTGGAGGACGTCAGGGCTGAAACCGGAGCCCCTTCTACGGCGTTACCTGAGGGAGCGGGGGCACATCCACACTAATCAATTATTAGACTTTTAAAGCCATTTCCATTGCGATCTCCACCCATGCCCGCTAATTTTGGTGAGCCTATATTTAATTACCCCACATCTTCCTGTGAATTATTAATGCATCGATAAACGGACGAAGTAATTTATTGCACGTTAATATTCCGGAATATTACTCTGCTGCCTAATTTATTGGCAATGGTTATACAGCATATTTTACGGTACAATAAAATTCCATGCTAAAGGCTCCTACCTTGTCGAATGCTTTATAAATGTTGCCCTATACAGTCGGAAATGAATACAGTGTACTGACGCCACTTGACAGCTGAAGGGTCGTATATTACTCATCAAACAGCTTCTACCTTTTTCAGACGATGTAACGATTTTCGTCACTTTTTTTGTGATTTTTTTCCCCTGCGACGCAGTTAAGGCCCCCGATTTGGAACAATCAGTTCTTCCATCATCAGGGATTAGCTACCAGATGCAGAGGCGATAGGAAGACAGGCCGACGTAATAGCGTCTTTGTTAAGACACACCTCGGGTTTGTTAATTTGAATGCCAAACCTCTGGATTTCGAACAAACACCCGTCAATCCGTATAATCAAACAAATCGGGGGCTCATTATAGACTTAACGGTGACGCTCTAAGAAGGCAAGACTCGGGGTTATTAAAGTTTAAGGTATAGGCTAAATCAAGAGATAAGACTCGTCACCGCAGTTCCGAACAAGCGGTCTTAATCTGCCACGTTACTTCCCCGCGTGGAATAATTAAATGATGAAGGGTAATTGGGTGTCACGTGCAGGCGGAATGTTGCTTTGTATTCTCCCGAGTCCAAAGATGCAACTGTAACGGAAGTGAGCCTCTGCGTCAAAAACTGTGAGTAGAGCATCGCATCTCTCCACAACGAGATAATTGCACAGTGTGTTTATGGGTCAATTCATTAATAACATCACTTCTCGTGGTTAAGTCCTGATGTGAATTACAAGGGAATTTATTTGTAGTAAGAGCGTCTGATCTCAGGGTTTAACAGTGAACATGTTACTTTTACGAGCACAATATATTTTGTCACACTTCGGCTTCTTTTTTTTAAGAGAATAAAGTCCAATTATGGAAAACATAAAAGTCAGCCTTGGAAGAGGTCATACACAACAAGATGTCACAGTCTATGTCGGGTACTTTTTACTGATCTTTCTTGCTAAAGGGCCGTGCAGCAAACCGGGGCGTGCTTCTTCTAAACACTATTAGTACAATCGAACAAAATTTATCCGTGATTACTTATTTCAGTGTATAATATGCGGTCTGTTCCTCTATGTATAAAACGAAAAAAACTGATTTATCCCTCTTTCTGTTTTCTGTCTCTATACAGTGAAACATAAAACCGATCCATTAGTAAATGAATTCGGTGTTCTGTGAGCTCTCTGCAGTCCACGCAGTCGCTGTTTTAAAGAATAGATCGCATTTCTCTATCTTCACCGAGATCTGCAACGTGACACCGCGGCGACGCAATGCAGACAGCCACTCACCCGGACTGCAGTGACTCTTAATCGTTTTATTTCCAAAGCCTCTTAAACCCGATGGAGGTCTTGGAGACGCATTTTTTTATTCGTGTTTATTTTGAAATGAGGCAGAAATTTGCGTTTGGTTAGATGCATACTTTGCTGGCTTCCCCTGGTCATTAGCTGGAGATACGACTTCGCCTTAATTAGCGTCCCAGACACCTGTAAAAACAAACTGTCGATGTCTCGGGGGGACAGGGAGGATTCTGAGCGCGATTCTATTTAGTCTGTCGTCGATAGTACGATATATTCACGCCCTTCATTACAGCAATCCAGATGTGTGCCTTACTGAACTACAGACACATTTACTTATAATGAATGGGTTCGGGTGCGAGAATGACTGAGGTCTGGAATATGTTGTTGTTTACGAAAATGAATCAGTTGTGTTTATTTTAATAATAAAAGGGAGAGAATACAATAAAGATGATACAATAGTCGCCGGAAACCCTTAAAAACTGCTGGGAATTCTAGGCAATTTGTTTTTGTAATTATTCAATGGATAAACCGAAGCCGAACAAAAACAAGCATTTCTCATAATTGTTATTTACTTACAGAGCGCCGTACTTTCAGCATTGACTGTTATTTCAGCGTGCACACGGGCCTGTCTCTTCAATTAGTTTTAATAAACTGTGACTGCTTCGTTAAATTTAATCATCACACGAAACAAGGCTGTCATTAATTGGACAAATTTAACTTTCAACGATAATAACTATCGCTTACATTTGGTTACTCGAATTTCGAATCCAGGCGGTTAAACAGATTTACACAGCGTTCTTTACATTGAAGACATAATAAACTAATTAGATAAAATATATATAAGACTGCCGGTGGAAATGTACCATATTATAACTTTTTTTATTCTGGCAAGGTAAAAATATCTGACAACATGCAGGCCTTATGCGCTACATTAATGGCAGAGTTGGTTAAAATAAATATATTGCGGTATTTATAGAAAGGTAACAAATTCACCTATGTTGTCATGGAACGCCGTTAGGCCTATATCAATAAAAATCACCTGACGGGCATTTTTCAGGGAAAAAGTGTAAAGCCGAAAAGACATTCCCGCTGCAACTTGTCGAAGAAAACGATGTTCTCGGCTCCTGACCATTACCGCGCAGGCCGGTCTGCTCTCTTAATCAATTCTAATGCAATAGCAACTGGGGTATATGATTAACGGCTCTCGGGTTACTGTGATGTCTCTACCATATTGCACCGCGCCTCCTCCTTTAACCCGAGAAGCCAAGGGGACGTGCCCGCTCTCGGGTCATGATTGTTTCAAGATGTGGACTCCCCTTCTGCCTCTGGGCGAGGGCCGGCGAGCTCCCAGCTACTGGCGAATGGCTGCATGTCATCAAAAAGGGAGGGAAAAGGGGAACCACAAATACGTACCAGGGCCGCACCCCCATCAATAGATTCCAGCATTTCTACGGAATTCGACATCTCATTTTTAAATTAGTAAATGATCGATTTTATACATACTTACCCTGAATAAACACAGCATCAGCAGATGGCTTTCTAATATCAAAACGGCTATTTCAGCTGCACCCTAGAACAATGTACGCATTGTTGGGCTATGTTAAAACTATACGTGTTCATTTCCAGTACTGTGCTTTTAAGTGTCTTTTTTACTGTGCTTTTCATTTCCAGTACTGTGCTTTGTGTCTCGGGGCTTCGGTATTTACACATTTTCTTTCTCAAACAGAACGAGGCACAGTCATAGCAGGAAAAACCGTAGTTTCAAAATAAACAACATCAGTTTTGTGTGACTGTTGCCCAGTAAATTTGACGTCACATATGTAATACATTTTCAGATTTATAAGATTTTAAATATAGATACGTTCGTGTGCCTCACTGATGACCATTTCACGGCAGATTGCACATTTCTCAAAGAGCCACCCATTTAGCTTATCAGACAATTGAATTTTACTCCGCATTACAACTGCTGATTTTTGAAAGTGATTTAGGAACCTGAATGCATGCATATATGTGTACAGTAAAATAAACAAATTAAATATTTAATCTGGATGTACTTTATTACTTCCAACTCGGTGGTGTACATAACACCACGCACTTTCAGCAGAGATATAATTTACTACTATTCCTGTACGCACTTAGTTTGCACCAGTCCGGCATAAGAATCCATTAGTAATCACTTAAAGTACAGTGCTTTTGAACGCAAAGAGTATCCCCAAACAAAACAAACGATTGATTTAAGCGAGTTAAATGGAATCGGATTATCAACTTAACGTAATTTCCTGACGTGGTTAGAGAAAGGGCGCTTGTTTAAGAGCGAAGCTATTATCCCACTAACAAATCATTAATGTTTATGACAGTTGTTTTCTTTCTTCTCTGGCGAAAACCACCCATACGCACATGCCTCCGTGTATAATAGTGGTAGAGTTCCGGAGTAATGAGAAATCAAATTATGTTATGTTAACGAGTTTGAAAAACTTTAGCCTATATTTATTCGTCGATGATAAAATATGCTTCTTTGTCAAATGTTTTACCAAGCAACTGAGTCTTTTTGTACGCCTATAGATTGCAAGAAAGGACGTCCTAACACAGGACATTCTTTTCCCAGCCAGTCCAGCCTATAATACTTTCATGTTACCGGAGTATTAAATGTGCCCCCCTCTCATGCACATGGCAGACACACGCTGAGATGGGCATGCAGCCGGTACAGAGACGTGTTTTGGAAATCGAGCGCGTCAGACCCACACCTTTACCACCGAATGTGGCTTGGCAGAGAGAGGGCGCCAGTTAATAAACTACACAGGGTACTGCGCGTCTGCTTTCATACGCTGGAAGTACCGATGAGTTCATTTTATTAAAATAATATGTCAAAATTATTTATATTTTCCGTGTACGGACGGCTGCTATCGGTTATCTGCGCCTTTGCATAAGGTTTGTCGTTTTAATTACCCAGTAGCTCAGTGAATGCAGGCTGAACAGCCAAGACTATAAAACTTTCCTCGAGAAATGTAACTTTTTTTTTTCTGATCACCATAAAATCGAGAAAAAATGGGAATGGCGGAAACCGGACAGGTGGTTTGTGGTATGACGAAAGAAGCTGTCAAGCTCAGCCGGCTCTCAGACGAAGGAAAACTCCTCCGAAGTCACCGGAGAGTCTTATCTCAGTCGCTCGGGTTACAGAGCGCGGCCCCGTTCCGCTGGATCCCGCTTGGCCAGTGCGCTCCGGCGGCCAAGCGGCCCTCCAGCTGTTCGTTTTGCTTCTCCCGCCTCTCCCATTACATGGCAGTACAGTAGGCCGGGGGTCCGCACCCTGCAGCTCGGCCCCCGTCCCCCCGCCGTCCTTTTCATATACATTAAAGTGCCGCGGCGCCTCCACTGTACGGCGCTTCTAACGCGTACCATTTACCTTCCCATCTGACAGGCGCCGTGCGCTTTCCAGCTCCGAAAACAGCTCAATTACGGGGAGCCCCAGTGAAAAATGTTTAATAAAGCCGGGTGGAAAAGTTGAAGTAATCCCATTGACCCCATCCATACTCCCTTAGCATTCGGCCCCGCCGCCGTGTCTGACCCACGGCCGTGCGCTACCTATCCCAGGTACGTGCCCTGGTCATTGGGGGGCTGAACTTTATCATCCGTTATTTATTCGCTTTTTATTATTTAAATCTTTTTAAATTAAGCTGTACATAAATGACACTATATTATATTTATTTCGAGGTCGGAGGATGTCAAACTGCTGTTATTATTACACCCACTCCGGCCAGTTAGAAAACAGAGTTTGCCTGAAAAACAACATACCCAGCTATTTTAGGGATTTACACACGGACGCGTTTGGCCAGTCAGAAGAGGAAGCTTGTAAATTTTCTGCAGCGGTCGGCATAGAACGGTCCACCCTGCCGTTGCCAAGAAATATGTTTAAGCAATAAAAACTCATAAAATTACTATTTTTCTTTCTCTCCGTCGCCCCTTTCCGAGATCCCATTTATTTCGCGCCATTGGAGCCGTCAGCAGATATTGCTCTGTAATAGCGGCGCAGACCGATGCTTAGGGTGCGGGCAGAGGCGGCTGGGTGAAGGCGGACCTGCTTCGGATAAGACGATCAGCGCCCGCACCCGCCGGCCCGGTTTCCATTACGCTTCGACCGCCGCAGGGCGCATTTTTCTTTAATCGATTTCCTGACGGGCATATTGCGAAGGGTAGCAGGTTGATAGATTTGGAACGAAAAGGGCAGGCTGCGTTTTACTGGCAGCCGTCTCCTTCGGGACGAGCCGTCCCGGAGCAGCGGTGGGTCTTCGATCGGGCGCGGGATCTGGTGAACCCCGACCCTCATTAGTGTGACGCGGAGCGCCGGAGCGCCCCTCTCCGCAGGTCAAGTTACGCGCAGCTCGCCGTCTGCAGCCCGACATTAAATGTCAGCTTTGAAATTTGCAGAAGGCCAGAGGTTACCGTCTTTAATAAGCCCTGTTCTGGGGGTTCCTTTTTAACTGCGCGGCTGCGCGTGTTTTATTGTGAACCACTTTCGGGGGACAGAAAGGACACATCTGGTTGTTTTAGAGTGAAATTCCTACCTGCAGGTTCCTGGACAGGCATGGTACTGAACATACGATGATAACTTTGAAATGTGTCCATTGAATCAAACATTCTTTCGAAAGATATGAACCAGACCTTTACTATATATCTGAAAGTGATACCCTGGATTTGTACACAAACACTAATTTGCCATCAGATATGCACTTTAAAGGGAGAGTAAGCGGGCTCACAGACCTATAAGGAGTATGCTTTAATAGTTTTACTATTTTTAGCCCCTGCGTATAGGGAGACGTGTGTGATGTTGGCACACGTGGGCTGTCCATGTAGGCTGTCATAATAAGATCACCCCAGAAGACTCACTCCATGCCCCAGGGCTTCACATCTTCGATTTGCTGCGTGAAACGTCTTTGTTGGGAACCTAACAATGCTGTTTTCTACCTCTTCAATAATGCAGGCCGGCTCCACTTGATACCAGGCAATCAGCTACTCTAATGACTGCGGGGACAGGGTCACCTGCGCCCAGGTAACAGTAGCCAGGCTAGCAACAGCCAGCAGGCAGTGACGTGTTGGGTCACGGGCCCTGCCTTCGAGGAGGCTTCCCACGGCCGGGCTCCTGTTGGGAACTGAACCGGCTTTCCGGCTTTGTTTGTCATAGGAAGGAATGGGGTCAAACCAAGGGAAACCCACTTAGACTGGAGCAGTGGGATTTGGGGTCAGGTAAGAACAGCACAGGTAACCGTGTAACTGCGCAGTGGAGGGTGCCACTCCACTGTCCCATGTCATTTTCAGCAGTGACCCCCCGCCCGCCCACGCTCCACTCAGTAACCCAGGGAAAACAGTGCACCGTGGGCCAGCAAGGCCCTTGGGCAAGAGTCCCTATGGACCTCCTGTACAGAACCTCTGGAAATCTCATAGCTGTTTATTTGAGTTACAGGCTGAGATGTGAATGAGGGTCTTAATGAAATCCAGGTTGCCAGGCATGTGCAAACGATCACTGCACAGTCTAGAGCTGGGCCTGGACTGGATGAATGTGTACTTGTTAGAACCAAGCAACCAAGTTTTACTCGAAAGCCCTTGAAACAGAGAGGTGGGGGCCCGGGACTCACCAGGACACATTTTTACATTCAAACATGATTGACTTAGCCCAGAAACCAGACATAAGTTTCAACACTGAATATAACTAAAGTAGATTCATTTGAAGCCAGGAAACACTCTGCAAGGGGATGGTTTTTCACAAATAAAACAACTATACTAAAATGTAACTCCTTTTCCCAAATGCTTAATTTAATTATCGTAAAAACATACCCAAGAAAAACAAAGACATTACCATTTTTCCTGTACGTATAAATATAAAGTTTTAATGGGAGTGTGGAATCTAAAAAAATAAGTTCACATAATTTCAGGATACAAACTAACCGACTCCAGCTTAAAAACTGTCAGTACAGTTTACAGGTGTATTGCTTTTTCTTTGGTATGGTTAAATAGAGAATGTTCGTAATGGTGAGGGAACCATTAACAATTCAGTGGAGAATGTACACCTTATATACTAACAAAGGAACAGAAGGCACATCTCAGGCACAAGTCGGGACACACTGATGTCTCACCATGCAAAGGAACAGCAGAAACCCCCCCC
>JAODKK010000025.1:13520358-13533363 GCA_026774405.1 Petrocephalus microphthalmus
CGAATCAAAAGATTTCGAAACCCAGCACCGGCTATAGAGGCTACTAAAACGACGACGCGTCATCATCGCCTAGCGACTCTCCTAGCAACAGGAAACATCTGCTTCTCCGAGGACCAATAAGGCTGCAGGAAGCGCCGCGGTGCTTCTTGTTGCACAAAAACGGGATATTTTAAGACATACGAGCGATGCGCGTCCCGATGAGATTATTAGGGCAGCGGCACGGCGGCCACTCGCACCTATAGAGATAATTGATATAAAAAAGAAAGGGGATTCATGTCAAAGCGACGAATGCCAAAATACTCGCAGACACCGCGCCACAGGAAGATCGTTTTACATCTTAAAACGTCTCACCAGCCCTCTGCCTTGGACCAAAAAGTGAACCGCTATTAAAAGGTGAGCATAATCTTTATATTTCATTACGTTGTGCTTTGGTTGCAGTGTCGTATTTAGCAAGGTGTGTATGGCGCATTGTAAAATGTGCTTAACATTGGGTCATTAATACACCAAATTATGTATTTTATTCCGATTTTTCCCCGATTAAAATACAGTGTTAAGTAAAAGTTATATAAAGAACGATATAAATTCTTAATGGATACCACAGTCATTTATTTAATCACGCCGTAAATCGCCTTTATTAGCCGCGGGCTATTTGCTTTATAGTGTTAATGTCCATTATAGGTCAGTATATCAATAATTAGGAGAGATTATTATCCTCCGTATGAATGCCTGCAGTTCCTCTCAAGATGCCCCCACCCCCAGAAAACAGTTTTAATATCGCAAATGCGACAGGCTTGTTACCCGCTCGCCTGTCACGGTACACACTTACATAAAGGCAGCCGTTCCCTAAACCAGCTAAACTGCCAACAACCACACTGGGTTCCGACGCGACCGAAATCTCCCAGGACCAGTTCTGATCATTAGGAAAGCGCGGCCTTTCGCTTGGGAAGCCGGCGGAAAGGCACGGTCCTCCGGGTCCAGGCTCCCTCGCCCCTTTTTGTACGAAAAAGGCTGCGGATGGGCGAAGGAGGGAGGGCGGATCTCCAGCCGTCCTGGTAGGCGTGCATCTGGCTCCGAGGGAGGGAGGGATGCTACCTCCGCTGCCTGGCCTTGGGCTGCGACGGTGTAGCCCGTCGTCTTCCTCGCTGCCCCAGGGGGAACTCGATCTCACTTTAACGCCGATGCCAAAACCACCGAAGAGCAGAAGGCGGAGAGGATCACAGTGCAATTTAGCCTCATTCGAGTTACAGGTTAAAGAACACCCGTGTTTTAGAAGCATATCACCCTATAGCGGAAAACGATTCGTCCAGGGGCAGCCAGGACATCAATTTAACACTCCGATCGCAGTTGACTCCTAATCCTCTGCCTCCCACAGTGGTGTTTGACGGCAATGTATGAAGGCCAGGGGACCGCACAGAGGAACGGGACCCCAGGCAGAGAGCGCGTCTGTGGCTGATCGCTCGCTCCATCAGGTATCCGCCTATTGCTACAGGTGCCTTTCCTGCGGGCAGTGCGATTAAATCAAATTTCGCTATATTTAAATAGGCTAACTGCGCTTCTCTTCTAAGTATACATTCGGCGATCCTCTCCCCGAGTTAGGAGTGCTAGTGCAGTCACTTCCAGTTTCCAAAAGGCAGCGACACAACACAATCTGTCCAGAAGAACAGTGACGACGGTCCATTATTCCCTGGTGCGCGACAACGTGACACAAACTCACGTGCGGACGCCATGCCAACGTCACGTGCTGTAATGCATCAGATATCCCATAACAATAATACCAAAAATTAATTTGTCCTCAGCAGCGTGTCACATCTACCGCGAATCTGGCAGAGATATCACGAAAAACCACATAGCTGAGAGAAGTAAATTATAAAGTAACTGAATTAAAATGTAAGGTACACATCTGAAATATATGGACAGTATAAAGAATATTGCACTAATGACTAAGTGTTTGCTATAATACACAGTCACATTATTTTAAAAAGACTTATATATATATAAATATATAAACACAAGTCCTTTCTCCTTAGTTCAGGAAATCCCTGATTAATGGAAATTAACAGTTCCATTAAATATGTATGCAAATAGAAATTCAGCTGTCATTACACTGTATGCTTATATTTCTTAAAAAAATAAACTGAAATGGAAAGCCGAGCAGATTCCGTCTGACGGCGACCGAATCGACCGACGACGTCGAAGGTTGCGTACTTCAAGAGGAAGTATGCGGAAGAGGAGGACTTACATAGGGATTTCCACCAGTACTTCCAGCAAGTAAGTGTGGGGCCTCTTGTCACAGTGAGAGACGATTAACCGCCATGAACCTGGGTTAACAGGGTGTCACACTGCCCCCCCCCCCCCCCAGCACCTGATACTGCCAGAGGATCGCCACTGCATCCTCCAGCTGTCCCTGGAGAAGCTTAAGTTCCTGGAAGACCCAGAGACCTACCTGCGGCGGTCAGTGCTGATAAACAACCTGCTGCGGAAACTGCGGCGGGAGGAGGGGCGGGTCGCCCAGGGGGGCCCCGGGCCCTGTACCTGGGACCCCCCCCCGAGACAGCACTACCCTGACGCCAAGCGGCTAAAAGCAGTGGTGGCAGACTGCTGCTCCCAGGCCTTTGCCTATGGTGAAATACCGCGGTACCATGTAGTGCCAGGCTGCCTCTACGGGCGCCCGCCCGACTGCAACGCCCAGGTTCTGATCTACAAGCTGGGTGACAATGGATGAGCAGGTGGCCAGTCCTCAGAGCGCGTTAATAAAAAAAAAAAACAGAACCTCGCTAACACTTCTGCGTGCTCCACAGTGACCGATGGCCAGAGATACAGGATTGCTGCAGTGTGGGCGGCCGCCACTCGGTGTTTGTGCCAACGGCCCCCTGCTTTCAAAAGGAAAGCTGCAGGCCGTCAAGAGATTCCCATAAGTGCGGCACATAGTGAGAGTACAGATTAAGGGCTGTGTTTACAGAGCGCCTTCACTGGCTACACTGTACTTCACTGCACACTGGCATCATGAACAACTGTTTGCAGGCCTGCTTCACAGTCACTGCTAATGCAAATCCAGGTTTGCTAACAGTTTCAGGGATATATATATATATATATATTTTTGTCAACATAGCTATTCTGACCATGCATATATTTTACTAAAATAACTTTTAAAATTGTGTAAAACTGCAAGTTTACCGTAGCTTTAAAACAAAGTGAAGGGGCTAGGTACTGTGACCTGTCATGCGTTTTTTTGTATGGATCACTTTGTATATTTTGCTACTACGGCAAAGGTTTTATCTGAAAAATGAATATCCTGACCCCTGGCGGTATATGTGAAACGATACGTTAATTTAGAAGTGAATTTGATCCGGTTTGCATGTGTTTGTTACCTCATGGTGGGTGTCATTTAGTATCTATTGTTTATGCGTGTTCAAGAACTATATGAGTGTGAAGCAGTTTGTGCCCGAAACGAGATCCACGCAGATCGCACGTAGTCAATAATTTTTTTCTATTGGTAATCATTTTTGTGTGCGTTTGATGCAACTTTACTTGGAAAGTGCTCGATGTCGCCCTCTATCGGCTTGGCATCGTTGAACAAGGGGAATGTGTTACAAATGAGACGCCTTGAAACTCGGCATCCCTGCGACTTTTAATACGAACCGTTTAATCCGTTCATACGTGAATCCATGTAATCGTTATGTCGGATGCTGTCCCAACGTCAAGTTCAGCAGACAAATATCGTCGTATTTGCAAGACCTGTGACGTTTCCCCCCGACATTTAAACGAAATTGACACGCAGATGATCGTACGACTTTCCCATGCTGTGTATTCAATACCTTATCTGCGTATCTCGCTGACTCGCCGGTAGAATTGCGTTGCATAACCTCAGATTGCCTTTTACGGTCGGATAACGCTTGCCAGCTTAATGTTTAGTTAAATGTGGGCCCGATTGCATTAAGATATGTATTAAACGTGTCCGATTACTCAGAGCCGCCTCCTATATTTAGAGTTACCGGAAGATTATCAGTTGGATATTAAAAGAAATCCAATGTCTTAATCAGAGTGTTTTCATGGCAGGCAGCTGAGATCACTTGCCTTGTTTAGAATAACAGTCACAATATTGTCGATTTACTCGATTTGGCACCTGTGCCTCTCTCTGAATCCTAGGCCTATTTCAGAACCCGATCTGGAGACTGCCCTCGATTGTCACTGACTTGCATTGCGACCTTAAGCTGTCATTGTAAGCGTAACGCTATCTATCAGGTTCCTGTTTCTGCACTGAGCAGAGGGCCGCAGCACCAGCAACGCGAATCCCTGCGTCTCGGGAAGTTTAACATTGAATGATGCGTTATTTGGTTTACATAGCCTATATCTGTTCTCGTGGAGCTGTTATTATTTTGTGGAAAGTGCTCAATGGTAGGTTAACATGATGTGCCACATGGGAGAAACTGTTTGATCGCATTGTTTTTTTTGGTGAGGGCTTAAAGGCTTAATCTTTACTTGTAAAAAATTAATATTGTAGCGCCAGAGTCGCTAAGCTTGTCCCGCAGTGTCAAGCTGCACCCCTTGTATTTAATGTGGGCCTAAATAGTTTCCCACCGTGAATGTGTGCGGTGCAATAGAACAGGGTACAATTCTCTGGTCGCATTTACAGTTTGGGAGACAGTGTGCCGTCTTTGTGAAGATTAAGCTACCAGATTTAAAAAAAAGGAGTTGTGGCCTCACTTTTGTCGGTATTTTTTGCTTTACGTTACTGACGCTATACTATTAATGTTGTATTTAAATATTTGAAAATTAATGCTATTTACAGATGTACAGTGTTTGTACGATATTACTTCTCTATTTTGATATTAAACAATATCCCTTGTCAGTTTTCTGAAATGACAAGTAGAACTGGTACAAAATTATAAGGACAAATTTAATTTTTAAAATGAAAGATTAATGTCTACATAATTTAGTAAAGCAAAATATTTTCCAGAAAATGGGCATATTCTTCACTTAATTTTGTTGCCAAATGTTAGAGAAGTAGCATCAATGACCTGCCTTATTTTTCTGAAATGAGTTCTATAAAATAAAACTGAATGTTCGTACCGTCTTCGTGTGTTTTTACTACACTTCATGGAAATGGGATAAAAAAAACACAAAGGCGACAATGGGGTGGAAATATTCCAATGAAAGTACATTGAGAAGAAGGTGGTAAATAACACGTAAATGTAGAAGTGTAATATTATTCGGTAAAACGGTTAATTAGAGGTTAGCCACCACTCTCATGCAGATAGAATTACGCTTTTGCTTCTGTCAGGAACAGATCACAAGATGGAGCACGTTATGGATGAGAATGTTTGGAGATAAACTCTAACTTAATAACCCTAATTATAGCTTTAAAGAGAGAATATTAGGGGAGACGTTTTATATCCACACAGCAGACAGGAAAGTAACATCAAACACAGGGGGCGCAGGAATCATATATACAGATATGAACAGGCCTTATTTAAATGATTAAATTGTGTTCAGCCCCAAAATATCAAACTCTCTTATACACCGCTGTGGGTACAACGGGACGGTAATTCTTACACTGATGCTTAAAAATACTTTTCCGGGTTTTAACTCTGGGGGGAACCAAAGTCAGACTTAATTATCTGGCGCAGCTTCATTGGGAACTGTCACCTTAGATGTATATTACAGAACTGTTCTTGCGATTTACTTTTCAGAGATACATGTGAATTGGCTACAAAGAACAACAAATGATGATGGTATTATGACATGGGAAGCAGCTCCCGAATGATATTACGCTCCAGTGAATCTGCGATCTGCGAGATGCTGGGAGCAGGCGGCTCCCGGACTAGGGGCGCGTTCACGGCACCGTTATCGCGCGCCCGCGCAGGCGCGGTGACGCCTAATCCCCCGGCGGGCTCCGAGCGCGGCGTCCTTACGTGCGCGCCCCCGTGTCTGGCCCTTCGGAGCTGTCAGTGACCGGATGCGAGAGACGGGACCGGAGGTGGCGGAGCGGTGCGAGCGGACTCGCGGCTCTGGTGAGGGATCCATTAACGGCGGGAGCTTTTCGGGCTCGGCGCGGCGGCGTGACCTTCCGGAGCCGGACCGGACCGGGGCCGCCCGGACGAGCGAGCGCCTTCCCGCGCTGCACGCGACGGCTCAGTTTACCTCAGAAAGCCCGGCGCTCCGCCGCTAGCCGGTCACATGTCGCGCTGAGCGGCTGCGGGGACAGCAGCGCGCCTCCGGGGGAAGACCTTCGCGCCCGCCTTCGACCCGGGCGAAGTATGGCGAGCGGCTTTAGGAGCGGGCTGGCGCGGCTGTGCGACACCCTGAGGGACCCGCAGCACGTAGCGAGCTTCCAGTGGCACTGCGGTGTCCGCGGGACGTTCCGCCGCGACTCGCTGAACGGCCGTCGCTGCCGAGCCGAGGCGCAGGCGGGGGAGCGTCCGGGGAGCGGAGGAGGAGAGAGCGGAGACTGTGCCGGGAGAGGAGATGGCGAGGCGGGGGACGCGCCCTGGAGAGGAGCGTGTGCCTCGGCCGACGGCATGCCGAACGGCCTGGGGAAGTGCGGAGCCGCCGAGCCGCTGCGTCCCCGGGGGACTTCGGCTGAAAAGGGGGACGGGGGAAGTCAGACGCCGACGTGCGACAACGCCGTCAAGCCGCGGCGCAGGAACTCCCTCACCGGGGACTGCGGCCAGGAGTTTCTGATCGAAAACAGGCTGCTGTACTATCTGTTCACTTTTGGCACGGAGTTGGGCAATGAGCTCTTCTACATCACCTTCTTCCCTTTCTTCATCTGGAACATCGACCCGTACGTCGGCCGGCGCCTCATCCTGGTCTGGGTGTGGGTCATGTACCTGGGCCAGTGCACCAAGGACCTGATCCGCTGGTCCAGGCCGGCTTCACCACCTGTCGTCAAAGTGGAGATGTTCTACAACTCCGAGTACAGCATGCCCTCTACGCACGCCATGTCCGGGACGGCCATCCCCTTCTCCCTGTTCTTTCTCACCTACGGCCGCTGGGAGGTACAGACCTTTAACGCAGACTTTGTATGTAAAGCCTTTTCTGGTGCCAGATGGTTGTGGGTTGCGGCCTTAGAGAGAGCCACGCAAATTAGAGATACTTGATCCGAACTGGGGGTTACTGTCTTGCAGGATAAACAGGCCTGTCATGTAACTGTAAAGCATGTAGGACTCTGTAGTTGAGTTTCTTGGGTGTCTCTTTCTGGAGCAGATGGTCTCTGTGTGATAGCGGGCAGTGTAACGGCATATTCAAGTCTGCCAGCGCAGCGCTCTGCCAGGTCAGCAAAGCCGGCCTGATTGCAGTGAGGTTAATCGTGGGCGATGTGGTTTGCCGGGCTTACTCCACTACCTTCACAGTACAGTGCTCTCCTCCTGGGGTGAGGTAATGCTCTTTGTAGTCTGTCAGCCTGTGGCACTGGTACTGTCAGCGAAGGAGGATGTGTGAATCTTCTGTTGTGCCCATAGGTCGGGTACTTGAACCAGAATCGTTGTGCTGATTTACATCAGCTTGGCAAGTCGTATTATATGAACTGAGGAAAGTCATTCACAGGGGGTTTTGTTTTGGGTGAAGGTAACAGACTGACTCATGTGAAGGTTTCTGTGGGGGATTTGTGGAAGTGGTTCCCTCTGTACCCAGCCCGCCCTGCTCCGTGTCGCAGAGCCCTTTCTAATCCTCACTCATCTTTCAGATCCTATTACCCAGACCCAGTGACAGATTGTTCAGCAACTGCCGTTTTCAGGAAAGGTGAATAGCAGCAGAGCCAGAAATGCCGTCATCCTTAGTGAGTTTTTTAAACAAATACAGTGGTAATAATGACTTCCAGCACGTCGCCCTTGGACACAGTGTGACCTGAAGGTGAATGTGGGGGTACAGACTCCCTCTGGGTCGCACTGAATAGGAAGGTGCCGATGGAACCCCCCCATGCGTGTGTGAGTCTGTTTCAGAGTGGTCGCCATTCTATCCTGCTGTGAGAGCCAGCTGGAAGCCCAGAGCTCCCTCCTCCCCCACACATTTTGAGGCTTTGCCACTTTAACGAGCTGCCCTGCTGCTCCTTTGATGCCTCCATTCAGATGTATAACGCTTCCTAAACAGCTGGCCTGGGCTTACTGATATCCCAGCTAAAGATCGCATCTAGCCTCAGCTCTGAGGAGGAAAGCAGTGTCTGAGTACTGATTTATGGTTCGGCTTGCTCCCACTGTGCTTGAAAGTTAGCTGAGCGGGGTGGGGGATCGCAGGACGTGGGGCCTGGCCTTTCTCTGCTTCAGCCTCCCTCCCCCCTCTGCTTCTTGTCTGCAGGTTCCATGGAAACTGCCATGGCTCTGACTGGGATGAACGTCAGACTGAACCCCCCTACCCCACACATGGCTCCCTAGCTCCTCCTTCCTCTCCCAGCCTCGTTAACCAGACACAGATGTATGAATAGCAGAGCTCTGGTTAGCAGCTTTGCCTGGTGCGCATGAGCTCAGAAGGAGGTCACCCTGCTTGCTGCGCTCAGGAGGTTTTAGGTCCACACCCCCCCATCGCAGCTCTTTTAGTTTGTTTCTCAGAAGGAATCTGATCCTTTACAATAGGGTGTCTGCAGTCTGCCTGTGTGTACGCTGGGCGGACAGGGCCATGGCCTCCCCCATGCGAGCGTGAGCAGTCGGAGAGCCACGGCTGCCACAGGCCCTGCCCATTTGTCGTACGGTTACTGCTCACAGACCCCGATTGGCTGGCCTAGATTTTACAGAGCGTAAACCTGAAAGACAGGTCGGGGAAAATGCAGCCCATCGCAGGAGTACGAGCATGGTGTCTTTTGCTTATGCGTGTTAACCGACCTGTGGGTCCAAGATCTCTGGTTACCGGGTGTGCTGAGTGTTGGATCCAAGCCAGTCACTTTATCTGTTACTCGGATGTCTGGCATATTTAGCTTGGCAGCTGATGCCAGCTGGAGCAGTGCAGGACGGGAGCCCACAGGGGATATAGCTCGTGGGTCCCACATATGTGTCATTTGGGTCTCAAGGGCTTCTCAGGTTCAGTTTGGTACTGGGAGGCCTCTAGACTGATCTCCCAAGTGTGTCTGTGCTTTTGTCCTGTCTGTAGCGGCAAAAGCTGCCTGAGTGCCAGCCCCTGCCACAGGCCCTCTCTCCCATGTCTCTCCAGCTGGAATCCCTCGCCTGGCGTGCAGGCCTGGGGAGCAGTGGCCAGATGGCATTTTCAGTACCATGGAGCCGGTGCACGTTGTAGCATGTCTATCAGCCAGGACTGGGTGCTTTTCATGATTACATCACACAGTTCCTGTTTGAATGCACTGTGCTACATGTTAGGATGGGGGCTTACTTTAAAATGATACACTTTTCGCAAATAAATATGAAAGAAAACTCAGCCTACTTGGCTTGATAAACGCTACCGTCCCTAATCAGCTACAACCATGCACAAAAGACCCACCATCAACATGGAAACAAGCTAGTAGATGAGCTTGTAACGGTAAAAGGTGGTAAAAGTTGCAAGTGTTACTTCACCCATATGGAACTGGTTCCCGTTTTAAGAGCTCGAAAGCTTGTAGAAAGTCTATTTCAGCTAAAAGTGGCAGCATGACTAATTCACTTTTAAGAATACATTTTTCCCTTAACACCCAACCATATGCTGAGCCTGAGTCATGTGATCTCAGAAAGCTTCTTGGTTGGTGGATTGGAGGCTGGGGATGAATTGGCCTTTGAATGGGGTAACAGTGGCTCTTTAACTTGAAGCTCATGTTTGCCAGAGGATGAGATGACATGAGGCCTGGCTGGTTTGCCTTGCTGCCCACCTGCCGTATGCTTTTTCGCACTGCGCTCGCCCTCCTCCCCCACACGGAGGTCTCTCTTATCAGCCCAGGCCACATCGAGCAGGGTTGAGCACCCAGTCAGATCTGAGGCAGAGTTCACACATGGTGTAATCTGTGTGATTCACTGTCGCTCTGATTCCCCTCCTCATGCCCCTGTGGGGTCGAGAGGCTGCAGGATATTGGGGGGGGGCATTAATATTTAGCTGGGTGCAGTGTTTCATAAACAGAGGTGTTAGCTGTGTAAACTCCTTACAGATCTGTATGTACGCTGTGACCAGCTGTGAGAATCATACCCTGAGGTCTGGGAGCCCCACGCCTGGTCGGAACGTTGAGGGGGGGGTCATCAGAATGAGCACTTCCTCTTGCAGTCTTGCTGCAATTGTGGGGGGTTGTAGCAGAGAATAATAGGCGGGGGAGGCAGTTACAAACAGAGCTCCTTTCTTCTCTTTTTTTCCCTTTTCTTCCTTCTCTCCTCGTCTTTCTTTCCTCTTTCTCTCCATTCACTGGTTCAGTTCCTCCCTCTTATGAGTGGTTTTCCATCATTACAGACACTGGAAAGATGGATGGAAAATTGATGTCAGGGAAGCACAGAACATGCAGCTGGATGCGTCTCGTACGAGTCCCGGTGCGGGAGGGAGTGCGTCTCGTACGAGTCCCGGTGCGGGAGGGAGTGCGTCTCGTACGAGTCCCGTGTGGCAGGGAGTGCGTCTCGTACACGTCCTGGAGCAGGAGTAACAGACAAAGTGTTTCTATGGACAGGTTTGTGTTACTGCAGTTAGGAAAAGCTGTCACTGTATAATATCCTTCTTGTCATGCAGATGTAGGAAATTCAGATAGAATCTGAGGGAAGTTGGTAGAGCAGGAGTCATGTGACCTGCATGTGTGTCGGGAAGCGTTACGGAACTTACGGAGCTGCCTGATCACTGGGTGGGCTTTGACCTTTGACTTTCTCTAGTCCAGTCACAATCTGGAATTGATCCACAGTCCCAGAGGAGGATGGAGCTTCTTGTCCTGCAGCTGTCTCAGCCATGTGTAACGTCTTAGGAGGCCGTCCCTGGTCACTGGTGGGGCTTTGTACTGTAGTGTGTGTTCCTGAGGCCTGTAGCTTGTCAGTAACGGATGCTAACACTCTTTTCCTCCACATCCACAGTACCCCATGCCACTGGGTCTGGTGCTGGCACTGAGCTGGTGTGTCCTGGTCTGCCTCAGCCGGATCTACATGGGCATGCACTCCATCCTGGTGAGTCTCCAGGCTGTGCAGTGTTCTGCGCTCTCCACCCAGCTCCCCTGTCATCTCCTCCATAAGAATAAGCTTGGCTGTGAAGGGCAGCCACCTCATGTGGTGCCCAGGCGCGGAGGCTTACTCCGCTGAGCCACACTCTGCTCCCTAATCATAGTTAATCTCTGTTAGCATCAGCTCGCCACTCCTTTAGCCACAGCTATCTTTGCCTCTACTCCCCCAGTTAATTTCACCTATTGGCTGTGAGCCAATCCTGTTAGCTCCAGCTAGTTCCAGCTGCCCCCCCCCATTTATCCCAGCTACCAGTAAGCCGTTCCTTCCTGCTCTGGTTACTGGGGTTCCTTAAATGGCTGACGCAAGATTTGCAGGGATGCAGATATTTGGGGGGGGGGGGGCAGGTGGACTTGGATAACTGTGTAGCATCCTGTGAAAAGGGTTCGGCTGGCATCAGCATCCAGCTGGGCCGGATCCCGAGCATCGGTTACCAGCGGTGCCCTCTGGCCCCTGGCATTCGGCATCGAGCGGGTACTGTGGGGGGGAGGGGTATGAGCTCATCGTTTTCATCTGCTGTGCTCGACATGAAGTGTATGTACTCCCACAGAACTGGGCCCCGGCTGACCTAATCAGCCTCTTGCAAATTGCTGACCTACAGAGTGCTGGGACTCTAATGATTTATTATTGTCTTGTTGTTTGCTGACGCTTAACTCTGAAGAGGCCTCCCTGTACCAAAAAAGGAGGACACCTTGTGGTCCTTCCCTTTTCTTAATACGCTGTAGGGTATGATGATACCCTTCAGGGTTTCTCTGGAAAACTTTTGGCTTGTGATTCCATCATTCATGTTGGAGGAGGCGAGGTCATGTGACCCAGCGTGGGTGTACTTAGCCTGTGGATGGTCAAGGCTACAGAATGGTCGATTTCTCCTTCGCATCCAAACTCGGAGCTCAGTCCTACCATCTCTGGTGCTGGATCCGTTGGTCCACTGACCTCTGGTCTCGCCCTCTGCTGAGTTAGCATCACTCTCTGATTGGTCATTTCAGGATCGGCTTTCCCTCGTGGGTGCATTCCCGTTCGCCTCATTATGCCCGTAATGGCAGACCTAATGATCCATAACGGCATCTGAGCGGCAGTGAGACCCACATGCCTCTTGTGGAGCAGCATTTACGCCAAGCAGAGCTTCTCCTGCAAACTAAGGCCTGTCCGCCTTCCACCGCCAGCAGATGCTTGCGGTCCATGTGTGTGCGTGTGTGTCTGTGGTCATGGGAGAGTCCGTGCCCTCAGGCTGTCAGGTGTGTCAACACACAGACATTAGGGAAATGCCATCGGCACATCAGGAGGCCTGATGAGGATGTGGCAAAGCTGTCGCTCTTTCCCAGACACGCACACACACACGCGTTTATTTTCCCATCTTAGTGGGGACTGTCCATTCATTTCTATGGGAAAAGCCCTAATCCCAATCACCACACCCTTAACCTTTACCCAGCCCTAACCTTAATCATAAGTCACCAAGCAAAATACAAGACTTTTGGCATTTTACCATTTTGATTACATTCACAGATTTTTATCTTCCTTGTGGGGACCAAAAATCTGGTCTCCATAAAGTCCAAATAACAAGTTTTTATCACACTGAGGGGACATTTGGTCCCCACAATATAAAATATGCATAACCCCCACACACGCACACACCCAGGTTTGGTGCTAGACTTCTGCAGCTACCATTTTCCAGGGGGGTGTTCCACAAGTTAGCTGGGTTAATTTCAGCCATATGTCAAGATTGTCCAATAAGAGTAAGGAGTAAGTAAGTAGGTAGGTAGTAAGGAGCAATCTTATTGGACAGTCATGACTTGTAGCTTAGGTTAACTCCGCTAACTGAGAAATCCTGCTTTATGGAACACCCCCCTCCAAGTCATGTCGGCTGCTGCGGGACAAACTTTAGGGTGTGGTTGTTGTGGTGGTGGTGGTGGTG
>JAODKK010000025.1:13609610-13629119 GCA_026774405.1 Petrocephalus microphthalmus
AGGGGGAGGCCTGGTGCCTAGAGAGAGGCCTGGTGCCTGGGGGGAGGCCTGGTGCCTAGAGAGAGGCCTGGTGCCTAGGGTGAGGCCTGGTGCCTGGGGGGAGGCCTGGTGCCTAGGGTGAGGCCTGGTGCCTAGGGGGAGGCCTGATGCCTAGGGCGGCTCACTGCTGTACCCTCATTGGCAGGTCACCTGGAAACTGAACGGGCTCCCACACACATGGGGAGGGATCTGAGGAATGAATGCCAGAGTTCAGGGCTTGCCTTTGCTGCCAGGTACACGGCTGCCTGAACACCAGCATCTATCCACAGTTATAGGTCTGAAGTATATTACTTGAGTATATATTTTTATTAGAAACTATGGCTCTTACTCAACTACATTTGAAAGACAAATGCTGTACTTTTGACTCCAGTACATTTCTATGAAGGTTCTCGTGACTCGTACAGTAACTGACGCTTTGAAGCTTTGAAGTCAGCAGATACATTTTCCAAAATGAGACATGAGATATATTGTGTTTGTCACAGAATTATTGTTATCACAATAATCTATAGTCAGTCAAGCTGCTGTTGGGATGTTATAAAGCTAGAGGTGTGTAAATGGGATTTTAAGGTGGCTTGGTTTTTCTGTTTATTTATCTATTGATTTATTATTATCAAGAAGTTGCATATACAGAAATTCCACTGTTGGCCTGATACATGCATGTGCATAAATGTACACAAACACACACACACACAACCATGCTGCTTGGTGAGAGTGAGGTGTGATGGTGTTAAATTAAATAATGAAAATGACAATGGCTGTCTTTTGTTGAGTCTTTTTGTGTTTCTGTAGGTGCTGTAGCGTATTCCACTAGCTTTTTATTCTACATGTTCTACAAGCCAGTCATTACTTTTAGTAGTTTGTTCCGGGTTCTGATTAGTTTAGATTAGTTTGTTTGGTTACACTGACCTCTAGTGTTCATTTTTGAAATTCCATTAATTAAACCAAGATCAAACCAGCCAAATATGGTCGCATTTGGAACATGGTAATTCAGATTCTTGGTAAATGTTACCGATATGAGCAAACGGCAGCCATATTGCGGAAAATCCGATAAGTGGTTTAAACAAGAAGAAAACTGGGCATTGTCGCATGTGCTTAGCATAATCGACTTTACTAACTGGAAGAGCCCCGAAAATTAACAAAAGGTTTTGTGCAAAGTCAAGGATATATATTACCGCCATCTATAGTAATTGTTACCACGAAGCGTTGTCATGGTAACATTAGTCTGTGTTTCACTGTGAAATAAACACATTAATTATTAAAAGGTTTATTTCAAGTGACTATTTCATGGTTGCCAACTTTGGTCAGCTGGCTGGAGTGAGATTTTCAATTCGAGACAAGTTTGCACACTAATTTACATGTATGTAAATGTTTTATTGACTTGTAAATAGTCTGTACGGTCTGCAAACTGCCCCAACGCTAATTTTAGGGTTTTAGTGGAATAATACAGATTGGATATTTTTTTTATAAAGTAATTTGTATTTAGATTTTTATCGTAAGATACTTGAGCATCTTCCCTCCTGGAAGTTACCTATTAGTAACTGATCATGGCTTAAACGTAGAATGACGTCTCGGTGACGTCATGATGCCCACCCCGCCTCCTACAGCAGAGCGGGCGAGCACCCGGCACAAGGTGTGGCAACTGAGGGGATACAGGGGAGTCCATAACGAGATTAAATCCACTGATTCGCGAGTGTAAATAATTTAGCAGTTTGTTAGGGTGGATAATCACCTTTGACAACATTTTTTTTTCTTTAGAAGCGAGACTGTCTCGATCGAGACTGAAGCGCGAGGCTGTCCGCGCGACAGGGCTGGCGCCGTAGCGCAGTGTCGCGCGCGTGCGCGCGCTGTCAGAAAGCCGCGCTTTTTCGCGGCTCGTCCGTCTCTTTCGTGCCTAAAGTGACCCCCCCCCACACACACACAGACCCACAACACCGCTAGGATGTTTGCTTTAACCCCCAAACAAGGCTGTGGTCACTTTCCGGACAGCCCCAGGCTGTCGACCCTCGGGACTGCTTACATCCAGGTGAGCGCTTCCTCTGGACAGGCGAACGGAACATTAACACTCAGAACACTGCGTGCTTAAGGGAACAGCGCATTTCTCTGGGAGCTTACGGGAGGGCACCGTCAAAAAACAAGGGTCTAATTCAGCTGATGACCATTGGTAACATGTCTCTATAAATAGCGCAAGCCGAGTACTTTCTGAGGCGCTGTGCGCACCGACATTAGCTTAAGACAGTGTGACAGCGAGTGTATTTGTAACAGCACGACCTGGCATCAAATATCCTAAGCCCGCCTGACATTAGGGCATGCAGGTGGACGGCCAAAGCTGGCATCCGGCTCCCCGCTGATATATTTAGCGGCGTCCGCCCCCATGGAGGTGTGGGACTCCCCAAATTCAGCCGCGGTGGGTGGGACTTCATGTGTCAAACGCCCATCGCGGGCATATGCAATCCACCCCTTTACAAATCATATGGTTTTTGCTGGGCATATGCAGCCGCTTCGGTCAGCTGGACTTCGCAAACTCCTTCTGCCTATAACTTCTGTAAGTATTCCTAAATGGGCTCGCAAGCGCTTTGCGAGTCAGGTGTTTAGCTAGTGTTCTGGAGAAGCGAGGCGTACAGTTGGGTCTCTGCGGGGATTTAGCCGGGTCCTGACGTCAGTCCAGTTTCGCAGATTATGACCGGGTTTAAAGTTTCGGCCTATAAATGTGGCGATATGTTTTTTGTTGGAACCGTAGTAACAATAATGCTTGGCCACTTTAATGGTTACTTTTGTTTAGTTCTACATAGTTATTGCTCTACTGGTATTATTTGCGTGACTCTATAGAAGCACTAATAAATAATGGATTTAGAGGGCGCTGGTAATCTGCTAGTGGTGTTTTATACCAATGGCGGACTCGTTACTAGGACCCATTTTGGACCATGTGGGTGCTGGTGGGCTATTCTTAGGATGACAGGGTCACATCATTGACTTGTCAGTGCCACTGAGGGGTGCCTGGTATTAGGGCACAGCAGCACCGGAGGGTGCACAGAGGTCGGAGAGACCACGCCTCCCAAACACAAAAATCAGCTCCTCCTCCTCTTGTGGACGAGATGTTTGAGTTTGGTAGCATTGTTTTCTTTTGCCCAAATGAAAATGCATGCATCTGTACTGCTGAGTTGAAAAAAGCAGATGGATCTGGGAGAGAGATGTGCATTTATAAAGTGTCTGCAATTTTTAAGGGAGGTGACATCTTTTGCCATCTGTGTATGTCTCTGTACATATGTGGGCATGTATTCATTTTCTAATTGTTTTTTGTAGGTTTGCTCTACCAGTAGCCCAAGGTGTGGCAACAAAATTGGCGAAATACTGCTCAGTTTAAACTGAGCTGAGAGGGGAAACACGGCACCTTCATATGTCTCTGCCCAGCTCACTTGTAGGCGGTGACCATTTCTGCATCACAGCTGGCCACGTGTTGCCAGCTGCTGGTTCAGTATGTGAGACCTCCTTATATGGACTATGTGGTGCACAAAGCAGACACCCTTATCTTCAGTGGGTCCCTGGTTTGTGAGTTTCATATTTCCTACATTCTAAAGCACAGCGAGTTAGGGCGCAGTGTTTCTATAAGGGGTCCAGCAGCGATATCCTACCTGCCTATATTTGCCGAGACAGTCTGAGGTCTTTAGTGAACCACAGTTGTAAAATGCTCACTGTCACCATAACCTGACTTAAAAGGATGTTAACTGTTGAATCCTCTGAGTGAAGTTTGTATGCTGTTGAACCCATGAATACTGCAATGCCTGTGTCTAGTATCTTTATAATTTATTGCTAATTGCTATATAACGTCTTCTATTTGTGGTATTGTTGGCTTATCTCATGCTTTGACTGTGTTGCATTTACTGGCTGCTGATGAGCTCCATAGTCATCCATTTTTGATGTCTGTAACAGCCAAGAACAGGTACGGCAATCATATCAGTATTCAGTTAGTTTGCACAGTCTTCTTTGTGGACTGGGCCGGATGGTTTGATGGAGTGGAGCCCTCCGCCCAGGATCAGTCACCATTCAGCTGTGTGACAGACAGTCTGTGGCCCTCCTGCAAAAGTAGCTGTGGAGTAAGAGTGAGGATTGTGCAAGGCGTCACTCCCAACCCCATTCAGTTTGAGCACTTAAGACTAAAAATATCTGTAAGGAAAGTGGAGCCAAGTCATTCTTAGGCTTTTTAATGCTTTCGCTGGCTGCTCTATGCTGGCTACTCTACTGGTCATTTATTAATGGGCCTGTAGCTCTGCCCGCTCCCTTTGTATAGCCGTCTCTCAGTTCAATTTATTTTTAATCAGTTAAAATAATTACTTGGTTTAGTTGCCCCAGAGTGCTTAATATGCAGCGACGTTACAGTTCAGCCTGAATATGCACATGTAATAACGTTACAGTCAGGCTCAAAGGTAATGAACATGGCCCCATCCCAAAATGCAGAAGAGTAAAAGGGAGGAAAGAAACTCCTATTTTGAGCTCAGAATAAAAAAAAAAAATGTTTTGCATTATCCAGGCATGTCTGTGTATGTGTGGCTGGCCTGGTGGATCTTGTGCCACGTGGTTTTTTCAGCAGTTGCTCATTTTCCATCCTGGAAATGGCATAGAACGTGTGGAAGCCATGATCAGTGCGCAGTAAATGTGTTGTTGTTCTAGCTGAAGTGGGAGTAGTAACCCTGTGAACCAGTGGTATTGCAGCACTGCCACCTTTGCTGTCCCTGCTTTGGGAATGTAGCGGGGTCCTGTGAAGGTCTTACCCTTGAGCTTTTGCAGGGATTGGGCAACCAGCACAATGTGTGTTTGTGTAACGGAGCTGAAATGTACTGTCTTTACCCTGGGGGTGAATACCACTCACCAAATTGTATTTGGTATGATGCTGAATATCAGCACTGACCAACCAAATCTTGAAGTGTTTAAACTCAAGTTAAGCTCCAGCCAATAGAATCCATCCTTCCAGGGGCCGCTAAAAGCCTGGGGGAGTGAAACCCCCCACCTCTTCAGTCAGTGCTTTGTGGACACGTTGCTAGGGCCTGTCCTGTCACAGTGAAGACGGAGAAGTGAATGTTCAGCTTCTGGCCATTAAATCGGTATCTTCTTTTATTAGCTTGTGTTGTTCCAGTGTGGCCCACTACAGGCTACCCTTCTCAGGCTCAGTCTTTGCTTACATGGATGATGGGTGGCATTTATTTGGGGGGTGGGGCGGGGGGGGCGGTGACACTAGCAGCACTTCGGGTATTAAAACAGCTGACTACGAGTTCCAGATACCATAAATTCCACACATCAGCGAGGCAGTGCAGCGAGTCACGCCTGTAACTCAGGGGTGAGTACACTTGTTTGTGTGAGCCTCAGACCCTCTGTCTTGTCAAGTAAATACAGGGAGAGTTTCTTATGATGTTTATTCTGCCATACTATGAAAGTTGGCTACATTAAGGGGTGGTCAGTTGACTTCCAGGTTAAGTGTTGCTGTTTTGCAGAGTGCAATTTGAGCACACTTCCAAATAACTCCTTACTGTGTTTGGCAGGGAAGCACAGACCTGAACAGTTTGAAAGCAGAGGTTGTGAGCCCAGCTTTTAGAAGCAGGTATTCTGTATTTAGTGAAATGTGCAGTGGAATAACTGGCCTACTACAAATTCGGGAAATCATTTTGCATTTGATGCATTTTGATTTCAGGCTGCGTTTGAGCGCACCACATAAAGTATCACCAAATACACGAGAGAGGAATATGAAATGATTAAAGGTGACATCTTAGCAAGAACAGAAAGTTACCTTGTTTGATATCAGCGCGCTGCTTTCCCTGTAGTCCTCTTTACACGTCATTATGCAGCCTTTTAACACCCCGTGTCATTCACTGTCTTTAATGTTGGGACAGACATGTTAGGAGTGTTGGATAATGGTCTGGATCCTGAGTAACACTGAGCATCACCTGAGATGTTTGATTACACACCTCGACTATAGCACACATTGCAATATTTGAAATGCATAAGTTTTATAAAACGAAAAAATCGAAAATTTACCCAAAAATAAACTATAGCCAAATCTTACCTACCAGTCTGTCTAATAAGTTGGTGGTGTTGCCTCGAGTTGTGCCAACAGACATAAATCAGTGTCAACAAATCTTTGTTAAATTTCTCACAAATGCACCACACTGTCTATGAGGGAGTCCAACAGTAAGGACACAAATTATTATGATTCTCTCGGAGAGCGCAAAGGAGCACATGCAAAAGCAGCGGCGAAAGACTTGAGTGATTTTTAAAAGCACTTAATACTTAATTATGAAATGGAACAGTAATTAAAATAGCAAAGTTTACTAAGCTTTATTGCCTATGACAGAGTAAAAATGCTATTGCAAAACTTACAGATCGATTCAACCCAGCTGACTATCACAGTCCTTGCAATGTGACAACATGTGATATCCCTATTAAAATTACATTGTGCTGTGCTAGTTTATAGTGTATAGTGTAGAGTGTTCCTTGAACATCTGTGACCAAATTCTTAAGAGATGGTGAATGAGAGCACTGACTGGATATATGAGGGAACCAGAGAGAGCCAATGAGACAGCTGGTGAAGGTGTTCACCTGTAACACACCACTGTGGTGCTGCATTGTGTCACATGTCCCCTGTCATGTCGGCAGCGGGATGAACGACCCATAATGCAGGCTGCGGATGTGAAGCCCCTCACAGGGGTGTTTATTCGGGGAATACGGGGACGAATGGGAACGTAAGCCACAGGACACATGAACAATATCCGACAAAGGGAACACGATGCAGACTGACTAAATAGGGTAGGACATCAGGGAGGAAACACAAGGCAGGTGTGCAAGGCTAACAAGGGGATTGACACTTTAGGCAAGCGCAACGAGGATCAGGTGAGGCTGATTAAGCCCCGCCTGAGGGAAACCCTGGGAGAACAAACATGTTAACTTGTCTTTTTGCTCCCATCTGATCGTTCATTGCGTCTCTCTGACAGACATCCTGCAATGCGCCCTGGGACTTCTTTGTGAACTTGTTTCCCTGGAAGCATGGCATCAGGCAACAGGGCTGAACATGCCCCTGAAGAGGCGGGATCTCTGCTGCTGGACATCGACAACATGCACATGCTTCTGCAAGGTGACTCTGAGAGGGAGGACATTGCATGGGGCTTTTCTATTCAAACATGTCCCCAGTGTAACTTCTTCTGGTACCAGAGACATCAAGAACGTTGAGATGTTATGCACAGGTTATTGGTGAACCTGGCATATACGGTTGCCCGAGGTAATAGCCAGAGGTCAAATTGCAGGAAATAACCTTGCTAATTCTAGGGATTTTATTGAAAATCTTAGAGCCACACCTTTTTAAGCTGGTCCCATTGAGGGTCCACCAAAGTGCTGTTAAAGGAGCCCTAGTATGGTTATTTTCACGGTTCATAATGTTATTTTTGGAGTGTACTAAAATAGATTTACATGCTTCAATGTTCCAAAAACTCATTATTTTTCTTATACTGTATGTCTCTATTGACTCTGTCTTTAACTGTTTGAAATACTCTGTTAGAGCTTTAAGACCCAACCCTGATGAGCTTAGTGTGCTCTGATTGGTCAGTTTTCCTGATTGCCTTGCAGTCTGCGGACAGGTCCTTGCAGGTAGGTAGCCATTAAAGAATGTGTTGTGAGGTGACCTCACCATGTCACGGAAGTAAAGGCTGGAATTCCAATTAAGTTTTTCAGCTCGATTAGAGAAGAGTGGTTTCTGTGGTGAGGGTTACTCTCTTTGAAACTGACCATTTACATGCACATAAAGCTATTTGGGGGGGGGGGGGTGGCATGTGATGGAACAAGTAAGAGCAGCAATCTGATAAACCTGACAACTGATAGCATGTAGACTAAAATACCAAATCAGACCTGTGTCTCCATTTGTCAACCACTTAAGCAGCTCTGTCGAACTTGGATGAGTTAACACTAGCATTCCTGGAAAAACGAGGCTCTCCTCACCAGTACCCCCCCCCCTTACTGTCCACACAAGCTGCCCGCTAAAAAAGGTCGCAACAGGGGAGGACAAAAGGGGCGGAGAAAAAAAGGTGGCAGCAGGAGAGGATGTAGATTGGGCAGAAGGAGGGCATGGGCCACCTGAACATCAGCCATCTATCATCACAACATTAGACACCTATCAACAACTGGCAATGTTTCTTTAGGCTTCTGCAGTGTATATGTAATGTAGTTATCTGATTTCTGCTACAACCTGATGTGATTATAATTATTATTTTTTTAATTTATGTCTCCCTTGTGCATATGCATGCATTTAGCTAATATTGTTGAATTGTTCTAAAGGTCAGCAATGTTCTATTCTCACAGTTTAGAACATCATATTTTATTTTTTACTTATTATTGTAAATACTAATATACTTCTTATACTTAAAGTAATATACTTTTTATACTTATGCTTATATACTTCATATATTTATAGGAATATAGTTTTTATACTTATACCATATACATATAAATAAAATACAGTACTATGTTTTTCTTCTTTTTATTGGAGTTTTTAAATTTCCCATAGGTGTGCATGTGTGTGTGAATGGTGTGTGAATGGGCTCTGTGATGGGCTGGCCACCGGTCCTGGGTTGTTCCCCGCCTCATGCTCATAGCATCCTTGATAGGCTCCGGACCCCCTGCGACCCAGAAGGATAAGAGGTTTCAGAAAATGGATGGATGGAAGGTTGTCAAATGACCATTAGTAATAGCAGTGCACCAGAGAAAGCCATGTAAAGCCATGTGGGCATGTGGGAGTTCGTCAGTAAACAATACTCCAGGTTTTTTTGTTTGAGGGTTCAGACCTGTGGTTTGACATGATTAATTTAGACTTAAAATTACATTTTAGTCTCTACAGTGAGAAATTAAGGGGGATGGATTGTAGCTTTTATTTTCATTGCAACAGTGAACATACAGGAAAAGGAAATGTAAAACTCAGCTGCTGATGAAAGATTTGGACTTCCAACCACAGGTTGATACCTTAATTAGTAAATGTTTTGGGGAAACATTCTGTGTTGGAAATGACAAAGATTGCCCTCTTCTGGCACCCAGTGGATCTGCAGACCATTGAGATGCTCTGTTAGTATTCATGAGAGCAGTGGGAGCACGGTGTTGGGTTTCATGGAAGAGCTGCCTGAAAATAGCTCTGATGTGTGACCCCAGCAAGGGCATGTAAGAGTTAGTGGGTAGGGGGTTTAGTGGAGACCCCGTCCTCTTTCTCTGAATCAAATCCATGATTCAGACAGGGAGTACAGGGAGCTCAGGAAATGTGGAAGATCTGACATGCATGACGTCATGATTAATTAATTTCACAGTTTCTCAGTTTACAACTTGTTGTCTTTAATGGTGTTACTATTAAGCAGTCCCTAACCTGTGAGGGTAATGTGCATTCAATAAGCAATCCCTAACCTGTGAGGTTACCTTTCCGCAGTAAGTAATCCCCAGCTGGGTTCCATATCATGTGGGATAGGTCGTCCAAACTGCTCATAGCTGCTAGCCAGTGGAGTGGAGCACATCTGCAGCAATTTTGGGTTTTGGCGTTGCAGAAAAAGCTGGGGTCTTCTAGGGACCAGTGGAGGCACTCTTTTGATTGGTTATCCTGGGCTGTTGTTCCAGTAATGGCTAACTGTCTGGTGGCCAGTGTTACTAAATAATGCCCCACAAATTTGTTGTTGAGCGCATTCAGCTTGTGCGCTGGAAGCCTGGATGAATGTTTTTATGTAAATAACACACACCTGCTGTGTTACAAGCTGTGAAGAACTCAAAGCCAGTGCACTAAACACGTGATGCAGTGTTGTGCCAAGCAACAGGCTTGTTGTTGTCTGTTTGCCGTTGTAAACGCCTGGTGCAGATTATAAATTCAGATGATTTAGAGGTTACGTCATCAAATGCAATATATATCCTTTGCACTTGAACTGCTTATTCATCTGTACTTAATTCCACTACATAAGGTCCACATTATGCCAACAGAAAAAGTGAACAAGAAATGAAAATCATGTGGTTGTGACTCAACACATGAAGCATGCAGGTAGGCTTAAGACAGTCAAAAGCGTCTTATAGGCTCCCCAAGCTGGCTGGGGGCACATTGCATCTCAGCAATGTCTTTGGAGCTCGGTCTGCTGCCTTAGCTCAGGTTCTGCTCAGGTTCTCAGCAGTCTCTGAGACGCCCCAGACTGTGTCCTTGGCCTCCCCTGGTTCAGGGTCCCTGGAAGGGACACCTGGGCCATGGCAGTTTCCTGAAGATAGGAAGTCTGGGGCATGCAAATGGATTAGCAGCATGATAAAAGACCTTGACTGTGTGAACAACATTACAGAGCTTGTTGAATTTGATTTGTCAGCTCTGCTGCTAAGGGAAGCCTAATAAGACACTTGTAGGTTAAATCGATAGCAGAATTACTTCATGCCATCTTATACACATTGAAATGGCACTTTTACTGGTATTAGCCTGCAGATCTGATGCAACAGTAATGATTCAGTTGTTGTTGTTGTGGTTCGAAGATAGAAGAGCTATTAAGTTTGGTCTCCTCTCAGGGTTGTATACCACCCGATTGGGAAGGATTTCCTATTTCGGTGCAAACAAGCACATATGTATTGCTGTGGGTGAAAACAATGCAATTTATTTTCTGATTTCCCTTTTAACGACACAAAAGTTTTCAAGACGTCGTCGGCAATCCTCGCTATATTGAAGCCATTGAAAGCAGAAGAATTGCAAAGTCGTTGTGTCCCCTGAAATGCCAGACTCTGATCGTTTTGCCCTCCACAGTCGAACAGGAGCAGATTCAGAAGAGAACGTTCACCAGCTGGATCAATGCACAGCTCTCCAAGGTTAGTCCCAAACAGGAAAAAGCATAGTACCTTTTTAATCAGTTACCTGAGAAATAAGAAACAGAATCTTAAGAAACCAAACGGCTCTTTAAATTGACTCTTTATCTGTCTTTTGCTATTGTAGCGAATTCCAGAATTGTTTGTTAAAGTCTGAGTGATTGGTTTGATTAGAAGTTGTCCTGTATGGACCCCCCTTACTCTGGAATGGACTTAGTGTGCATGTGACAGGGGCTGAGATATTAATAGAGTTCTGAGAGCTGAACGTGCAGACCCAGAGCAACAAGAACCCCACCCCCCTGCCATTTCACTTCTGCTCTAATAATGCCTAGTAATGACTGTCCTGTCCAAGAACCTGGTTTCCCTTCTGTCCATTAAGTGCTACAGGATGTCATTTGTGCTGGGAATGTATTTCCATTTATGACTGGGGCTGCCTTCTCAACTCTGTGGCAGTGGTCATTTGAGGCAATGCCCAATTTTTTTTTTGATTTTGTTGTTTGGTGCAGGACAGAGGTTTATCTGGAGTGGTGAAGTGGGTTTAGGTTTTGGAAGGGTTGTAATTTTGCTGGTGACCCAGTGGTGGCAGTGTAATGACTTCTACCCATCTCTACTGATCACCAGAGGAAACCGCCATGTGCAGTGCTGGACCTCTTTGCAGATTTTCGGGATGGGTCTCGGCTACTGGACCTGCTGGAGGTTATGAGTGGCCAGAGAATGGTAAGTTCTGTAGGAGAACTGTGAGCAGGTCCTTCTGATTTTCCTGTAACTAGGGACTAGGCATTTCCACAGCTGACCCCACTCTCTGATGTGCTGCTTCTAGAGTCGGGAGAAAGGCCGAGGTGTCTTCCAGGAAAGAAGCAACATCGAGACAGCCCTGTCCTTTTTAAGGAGAAAATCGGTAAGCCTCACTCATTTCCCGGTGGTTTGATTCAGCTGCTGTGGATGTCCTCATGGTTATGGGCATTAGATGTTACAGCGTGAGTTCATTCTTTGTTTTTGCTTTTGTGGTTGCAGATCAAACTGGTAAACATCCACATTCCTGACATAATTGATGGCAAGCCCTCCATCATCTTGGGTCTTGTGTGGACCATCATCCTCCACTTTCACGTGAGTGTTCTACTGTTGACTCACATAATGTCTGTTGCCTTTGCAAACGGGGGGAACAGCTGGAACAGCTAGTCAGATTTGCTATAGCTTAACATTGGGCTAAATGTCTTGTTAGATTACACAGTTTGTCTATATTTTACGTCACTCTGGTATCTTGTTAACCTTCATAACTTTATCAAATTCTGCAGAAATGAACCGTAGCACCACCCCATTGCTAAAACCCAGACTGCCAATAATGTGTAGATTCCAAAGTTTTAATTAATAACAGATTTTTTCATTAGACCTCTTCATATTAGACCTCTAGTTGGGGGTAAAAACTAGCCGTTTTCTTCTTGTCGATTTGAGTCACCATAACCATAACTGTGATCCTTGCCTCTGACCTTTCACGCTGCTCCAGATCGAGGAGCTGGCCAGCACGTTATCCTTCACCTCACGCCAGTCCTCCATAGAGTCATTGGCCAGTCTGGACTCTAACTCGGTGGCCAGCACCGGCTCGGCCCCCTGCCGTGGCTCTCCCCTGCACACCCGCTTTCGCATCTCTGCCAAGAAGGCCTTGCTGCTGTGGGTCCGTGAGCAGTGTCAGAGGTGTGCCCCTTATCTCAGAAAGGTTACCATGTCTGTTGGTCTATAGAACAACAATGCCTATTCACTTCCTTATGGACTGTGATTAGCATTGTTTCCACTGTCTCATCCTATGTGAAGCCCCACAAACTAGTCATGTCCAGTGTAGACTGCCTTGCCCAGTACCTTCTTGCTGGTGTCACCTGCAGGGCCGGTTGTACCCTCAATGTCAAAGACTTTAAGTCCAGTTGGAGGAGCGGTGTGGTCTTCCTAGCCATCCTACACTCCCTTCGTCCCGACCTGGTGGATCTTTCCAAGGCCCGGAACAGGACCAACAGGCAGAACCTGGAAGAAGCTTTCCGGATCGCAGAGAAGGAGCTGCACATCCCCAGGCTGCTGGAGCCTGCAGGTAACCACAATGCATTGCACCTGGACTGGGTCTATAAAGATGGCCTGTTCCATGCTCAGAAGACTCCCACGTTCCGATTATGCTGCCATTCTGTGACTCCATATGCTAATTTGTTCCTGTTTCTGTCCTCATGCAGATGTAGACATCAGAGACCCAGATGAAAAGTCTATAATGACTTATGTGGCTCAGTTCTTGCAGTACTCAAAAGAAATGCCCGTGTCAGAGGAAGAAATACAGGTGTGTCTGTTGTCTCATGGGAAAAAAAATATTCCTTATTCCTTAGAGCCACCTCTCCCTGCTTTGTAGTTGCGCTCTCAGCCTTTGACCTTTGACCTCTCTCTATTTCTGTGCAGACACATTACATGACCTCTCCTAAGTGCCTCTCTCCTATCAGCCTTCCCACCCACTTCACCCCTGCTGTTGGTGCCTCCCCCCTGCGCCAGGTAGACCTTCTGCATGGAGGCTGTTTTGCGACAACATGCAGTGTTGCACTAAATACAATATTTGTGCTTAAGGCATTATATTATATTTTGAGGCTGATTTTAATTTTGTCTTGTTCACAGTAGAAAGGGGGGTGGGTTCCTTTTGACTTTGTCAAGCAGAGTTATGTGATTATGGAAACTTAATTATAGCCCTCTGTCCCTTCAGCTGTGGTTTTGACTTAGTAACTTAGTGTTTTTTGCAGGAGATGTGCTGCTCAGTACTGTTTGAGGCCGGTAATAAATGCTGTAGCATTTATAGTAGTCTGGTGTAGCTGAGGTGGTACCACATATTTGATCCAGGAGGCCTGCATAGTGGCTCATTGGGTAACTCGGTTGCCTCATGATTCCAGGTTTGAATGTTGCTTTCTGTGCATATGTGGAGTTTCCGTGTCCTCTCCTCATTGTGTGATTTTAGTCTGGGTTTTCTGACTCCTTCCTGCAGTCCAAAACATATTGTTAGATTACTTAATACCTCTAAATTGCCCATATTATGTGGCTGTTTCTCTGTGTGTGCCCTGTGATCAACTGGCATCCTGCCTAGCGTCACCTGCCTTGTGTTCTATTTGTGTTCTGTGCTACCCGGGCTAGGCTCAGTCCCCCCCCCCCTTCCCTAAGCAAACCTGTACTGAATAAGCAGCTGGAGGATAAATGGATGGATGGATTGAAGACTCTATGAATTGATCTGTACTGGAGGTATATGCACAAGTAGATAATTCTAGAATGGATGTAAATGTTTTGGACTAAGACTAGTGCCTCGGCTTCTAAGAGCTTGGGTCGGTGCGGCTCAGTCAACAGGTACTTCAAAATTCTAATAATTTCCTTTTACTAGTCAGGTTGTTTGAGGTCACTTGGAGAAGTGGATCCCTAGAAGGATATTGTTTGAATGGTAGCTTTTCCCGTTGTGGGTTGTTGACGCAGGTCTGGACATCTTGTGTGTTGGTATCTGTCCTGTGCCCTGCCCTGCTCTGCCCACCCCACCCTGCCCTTGCCTGATTCATAACCACCCCTGATGGTGTGTTCTCTGACCAGGCACATCTGCTTCGACACACCCTGGTCAGAGCATCTCCACACCATATAAGTGAATCTGACTCCAGGCGTTCAGCTCCAGGGGTAAACTCTGTTTATACCCATCCCTCAGCCTGCTGCCCATAATGGCCATTTCCTTCCCTCTGCCTGTTTGTCAGTTTTATTCTTATCCATCATTGTTTTCTGTAATTGCTTGAGTCAGGTGTAGTGTTCCCAAAATTAGGTCTATTACTTTGCATTCTTAATGCTCAGTCAAGTAGGCGGTCATCTATTCATCACTGATGGCTTCCTCTTTGGAAGGAATGGTGCTGGGTCTTGCTGGCTGACTTAGCAGAACTTCTACCCCCACGATTTTATAATACTTGTTAACCCACAACAGTATTTGCAGCCTAACCGTTAGAAAGAAACCTCTTTAGAAAAGTAAGGTCAGTTTTATAAGGTGATTACGACAGCCTGTGATGTTTCCGTCCTCAAAGCAGACCTCTGCCAATGAGAAGGCCCGAGAGGTGACCTGTTGGTTGCTGCAAGCCTACGAGGAACTCCTGGAGGGGTGGGATTCCACAGAGGGAGAGAGCTACGCCGAGAGATACCATGTAAGCGTCACCATGGACACCATATACACATTCAAGTACAGGAGAAACGGGTCAGCATCACATTTAGAAGAAGTGAAACATAATCTAACTGAAAGTTACTGTGGAAGTTGATCTGAACAGTGGAGGCCTCTGTTATCTCTCTATCGTTGACGTACTGTAGTGCACTGTTGGCTGACTGCTACGGCATATGCCACGTTCAGGTCTTCCAGACCTTCCTGACATCTTTTAATGAACAACGGAGGCCAGTGATGCCCCTGCTGACCGCCATGCGCCGGACTCCCCAGCTGAGCAAGGACCAGCGGGCCCTGAGGAGTGCCTGGGACTCGCTGGCAGAGAAGGTCAGTTGGTGACAGTATATATGCGTATGTGGTGGGCGTCCTTGCTACATATGTCCAGCCGTTATGTTTAACCTGAATGCATGACATTTGCAGCTGCGGAAATACAAAACAGAGCTGGACTTGAACCTGCCTGCTCCCCTGGACTCTGTGGGCCAATGGCTGCTACGTGTGGAGGAGGTGCTGGCTGCAGAGATTGGAGATGCACCAGATCATGCCCAAGCGTCCCAGGAGGCTCGGAACAAGCTGGACCTTCTCAAGGTCTTTATTTCCAGCTTCTTATTCTCCCTTGTCCTGGTGTTATCCATCTAGCTGACGTCCTTGTTCCTTGGCCTGAATCTTGTTTTTTGTCAGACGTCATTGGAGGAGATGGGATTTCAGCTGAGGACTGTCAAGACTTTCCACAACATGGATGAATACGGGGCCATTCTGGTGCCCACAGACAAGCTGGATGAGCTCAAGAGAAGGTTGTATTTCAGTGAAATGCATTTCATGCCCAATCTTCAGCCCAGTCTCAGCAGCCCAGTGTGATGGTTCTGTTATACTGCACAGGTTTACTAGTATAAGAGTTACGGCCAAATACCACAGCATCAAGCTGGAGTACCAGGAACACCGGCACATGGTTCTTCATCTGCTGGGTCGGGTCACAGATAAGCTGCGGACCTGGAAGAGACCTTGCGGCTCCCAGGAGGCTGTGCGTGTGCTCCTGCAGGACTGGCATGTAAGTGCCTGTCAGCAACTTGCCATGTCAGTCACCACTTCAAAGTGGGAAGGAGTGTAGTGAGTCACTATGCATTTGGCATGACTTTCTGCGGATGACGATGCATTTATACTGCTGCAGTACTCTGAGGAAGTTATTTTTAGATATGCAGAGTCCCATTCTGTTTTTATTGGGTCTCCAAGCCCATGCAGGTGTGTGTGGCCCCAAAGAAAACAAGTCAGTTGTATCAAGTGATCTCGTTTGCTGATATTCTCCTGAGTGTGGTGAATGTGAGGGAGACGCTATGATGAAGAAGGAATGTTTAAGTTGTTGTTCTTTGTGGAGTGCTTCATCTCTCATACACTGTGCTGTCAGCACCAGCTGCCCAGAACAGCCTGATACTGGCCACACTTGTTGGTAAATGGAAAAACTGGGCTTTGTAGGAAAAGTCATGTGACATGAGAATCAGGCTTTGGTGTAATGGCAAAACATGCCAGTGCAGAATGGGACGAATGCAAGAAGTGACAGTAGTAGGCAGATGGGGTAAGGGAACTTCAGCATTGTAAGCAGATGCATGATGGGAAGGTCTTGTTCACCCCGTGTGTTTTCTAAGGACACTGTGGAGAAGGAGGACCTGCTTTCCCTTCTGGAGTCCAGTCTGCAGAAGCTGAAGCTGATAGCCAGCAGATACACCAGCAAGTCTGCTCTTGGTGTGTGTGTGTTTGTGTGTGTGGAGTCCAGGAGGTGCTCCTGACAATATGTGTAGAAGCATGCTGGTCACCATGCTCACTTGCCAACCCATTTCGAGTAACATTTCTCAAAAATCGACTCAAGCTGCCTATGTCGATTTTTGCTCAGTAATTGTATAGTAGTATATAACACTGAATGACCTGTCTATGGCTAAGTTATCAGCAGAGAACTAACATTGCACACTCATGTCAATTCATGTCACCGGAGTTTCAGGCCCCCCCCCCCCCCCCCCCTCCAACGAATGCAGAATAAGATCACCAATTACAATACTGCAGCAATGTTTCAGTGCTCTGACAGGGCAGGAACTGTATAGTGAGAAATTCTAGGTGAATCAATTGGGTCAAGTGCGATGTTGAATAATAGTTTCCCCCTCACTATTTGAGTGGTAATAGGTTTGATGGGGGATTGCTTTTGCATCTTTTTGTTTGCCGTCCCCTAGCTGCTGACACCAAGCAGATCAGCCAGCAGGTGAAGGAGGCAGAATTGGAGGCTGCCGTGAAAATGGAGGATGCCCCAACAGCGAGGGCCTTCTTGGGACGTGTGTCGTCTGCCTGGGATTCCTACCAGGAGGCCAGCAGCACTATGCAGGCCTGGCTGCAGCAGGACGCTCAGACACATTTCCCCTCCCAGACAATGGAGGTACATGTTCATTACCAGGGACCAGGGCGCCGTTTTGTTTTAATGACACCACATTGCATGGTAATCCATGTCAGGGAACACAGATGCACTGTTCCCTGGTGAAGGGATGTCCTTGTGTGTTTCTTTGCTTCTCAGGTGACCCCTGAAGCGATATCTGAGTGGAGTTCCCTCCAGACACACGTGAATGAGGTGGGGGTTTTCCTGACTGAGGTGACTGAGCCGAAGACGAGCCGTCTCTTGTCTGATGAACTGCATAAGATTAACATGCAGTGGGATGACTTTGTAAAGAGAAATGAATTTGTAAGTGTGAAACATCTCCTGCTCCTGTAATCCAAGCTAGGCTGCTGGTTTCGGCGGCTGTATTCCCTAACCCCATCTCCATCTCCCTGCTGCTTCGCTCAGGCTGCGGTTTCCCAGCCTGGCAACAGACATGAAGGTCCCCAGGCAGTGCAGGCCCTGATGCGGGAGGCAGCCCAGCTAATGAAGGAGCCTGTGGAGGTGTCATCGGGACCCCTGCGCACATATCGAAAGCGGCTGCAGGTACATGCGAGGAAAAAAAAAACCACGATTCACAGTTAGCATCCGATAAATCCGGAAAGGGTGAAACTCACAGATCCTTTTGTCTGTGTTCCAGTTCATGTTGAAGAGGTTTGAGAAGGTAGACCTAGATGATCTGGTCCCATCCCTAGACTGTACTCTTGAGCTGGTGCAGAAACTCAGACTCTCACTTCCTGAGGTACTGGATCGGTCCCCTGCATCAGATTCTTTGCTTGAGCTATGTTACTCTATACGTAAGTAACCATGTTATTTGTGTGTATGCACTTGTATGTATGTGTAGGTGATGCACACACTTTGTGAGGCAGAGAGTGTCTGTGAGGAGCTGCAGCGCAGTGCCTCGGGACTAGACAGCCGGCTGGCTGAATTGCAGCTTTGGGAGGCGGAGGCCAGAGAGCTATACTGCCACCTGCTGGAGGGGGAGGTCCGGTACAGCAGGGGGCAGAATCCCAGGGCCAGGGTAAGCTTCCTCCAGTGATTCTGTACTGTTGTGATCTTCAGGACTAGATAAGTATTCACATGATTATTTTTCTTATTTTGTTATAATGTACTGGCTTTGTGTAAAAATATCTAGTTGAATCCAAAGTTATAAAAATGATGTAATATACACTGCTAGATGCAGTACTGACAGTGCAGATTTCTTTGTACTTAGCTGTAAGAAGTCTGCTTTATGAGATCACATACAGTGTTCACCGCTGTTCCCCTTTGGTCCATTTGCACTGCTGATTCTGTGTGTCCAGCTCTGGGTCCCCTCTCAGCATCGGTCCTTTGACCCCTCCCAGGACATGATCTCTCGTGGACTGCAGTTGGAGGGCCAGGTGGTGACGGAGGAGCAGGACCTGCAGCTCATGGTCATGTCTGCGCAGAAGAGCTCCCCACTGCAGTATCTGATGGCGGCAGCGATGCAGGACAGAGTGAGAGCGGCCGTGGGCCAGTCTCAGGTGCGGCTCCCCTGCTCTCGGCACTTTGTCAGCGTGGCCTCCTTCTGTTCTTCCTGGGTGCTGCAGTTTCGGCTTGACCCAGCTTGTATTTAGCGGCACAGATAAAATACAGATGCAGTGGATATAAAAAGTATGCCAGGTTTTGTGATGTAAGGAGATGAGACCGTGATAAATCATTTCAATACTTTTCCTACTCTTAATATGACCTATAACCTGTACAATGCAATCGAAAAACAAATCTGTTAGGGCGATCTGTGCACACCCTTAGACTAATACTTTGCTGACGCGTCTTTTGATTTAACTATAGCATGCAGCCTTTTTGGATAGGAGCATTAGCATACCACATCTTGACTTTGCAATATTTGTCCACTCTTCCTTGCAAAACCCATCCAAATCTGTCAGATCGGTCACTGTATGAGCTATACTCATCTTCAAAGTTTTTGGTAGGAAGAGCTTTAAGAAGAATCTTGGAACTTACCACCTCTATTACTGGATTTTACGTCAACAGAATCTATGCTACAGCTCTTCACAGAAGGGTT
>JAODKK010000025.1:13654722-13666341 GCA_026774405.1 Petrocephalus microphthalmus
TCGGGCCAGCCCCCCCCCCCCCTCCGTCCCTGAACTGGATAAGCAGATATAGAAAATGGATCCAGTGAATGCAGTGTTTGGCTTTTCCAGGAGAGCTTGTCGCACTCCCGGGAGGCATTGAGGAACTGCAGCACTACCTACAGAGGTATGACAGGGCTTCTCCACGATGCCGGGCGTCTCCTCCTCCCCGGCCTCTGCCGGATTGGGCCCTGCAGGGATGTGCTGCATGTTGTCCGGAGTGCTCTGGTCAGCTTGGATGAGGAATTCCAGGGGCACATGGAGCAGCTGCAGGCACTGGCCCCTCAGCTGGCTTCGCTCTCCCGCCACCCGGCCGAGCAGCTCCACCACAGGGTCCTGAGTCAGTTGCTGGTATGGCTCTCCGTGCTCCGGGCACAGGGTCAGCTCCATCTGGAGGCCTTGGAGAGGTAAGGCTGGAGAACGAGCGATTCCGCTGTCTTCCGAGCCGGTGATAGCAAGCTCTCCATGTTTGCTTTTCCTCTTCCAGATGTACAGAAAAGCAGAGTGTTTTTCAGCTGAAGCACACCACGACGCTGCAGCAGCTGACGATCGCAGAGGGCAGGCTCTCCGAGTGCGTCTCAGACAAAGTGACCTCTCTCAAGGAGTGCTTGGATCAGCAAGAAAAACTGCAGGTTTGTAAAATGATCCAGTTTGCTGCTGGCTGTTCTGTTTTGGTATATTACTGATATCACACCTGAGACTGTTTTAATTTCAGTTTCTAAAACTGTCCACTGGGTGTCTCTGTTCATTCATATTTCCTGGGTTTAGCAGCTCCACAGCCTGAGAGTTGATCCCCAGCAGTTTTCAGAATGTTTTAATTATCATCTAAAACACTGAGTGATTGAGGGCCCTAGATGGCTAAAAATCAGTAAATTGCTAAATTAGTTGCTCGTTCCAGTCTAATGCTGTTGAATTACAGGTATAATTGTTCAGAACTCAGAGGAGATTCTATTATGCCCTTATTTTGTCAAACAGCATCTTGGGGTTGCACAAGACTGCTCCAAAAACACATGGCTCCCAATATTTTGTACATGAATTTTTGTTTTGAGACCCTTCCATAGCAAAACGTGCTAACTCGTCAGGAAATTAAGCAAGCCACACAGCTGACAGTATCCAGCACGTCTGTGGAAGGAGAAGTTACAGACTTGCAGAGTCACTGGTGCCTTGACATGGCACTAGCCTGCAGGACATTGCAGAGAAGGTGCAGAATGGGTTGCGCAGCAGGTCTCAGCATGTTGGAGACCTTGGCGAGTCTCTACTGCTAACTGAGATTCGATACACTGTTTGTCTCCTGAACTACAATGGTAACTCAAACGTTCTTTCCCATGCTTAAGCCAAGCCAAGTCTCACAGTTCTGTGGCCATTATTAGCTTGCAAATTTAATGTTCTACAGAGCACAAATATAGACATTATCCTTGTGTTACATTTTATTTAAATATGCCGCAACAAATCATTCCAACTAGGCTTTGGAAAAGTTGCTGGTTTGACTCCCAGGATCGTTATGTTCATCAGGATAAAGGGTCAAAACTCTTACGTATAAATGCATCTGATAAGCATTGAAAAATATTTGGCAATAGTCTCTTCACCCATCCTACTCCTCTGTAAAGGTGCTGGTGCAGGATGTGGACTCACTGCAGGGGAGGTTAGCGGAGCTGCGGGAGTGGTGCCCACATCAGGGCTGCAGTAGGACCAGAGCAGAACTCATCAATGCCACCTGGAGGCGGTGGACGAGACTGCAGAGATCCACCCATAACCTCCGTGCACGCTCTGAGCAACGGGCCCTGGAGTGGAGGAACGTCGACCAAAGTGTGAGTCATCCGATTTCGTTGAACATCGGGATGCACAAATGTTCAACTGTAGCTTTGTGTAGCAGTCATCTTCTTAAATCAACCACAGACTGCAATAACGGGGAGGACAGGTGACAGGACTGACACTGCATTCACTGTACTTCATAATATTACACTGAGGATCTGTTGTAAATTCTGGTTATAATCAAATACATTCCATCTGCACACGGAGCTTTCCCGTGTTTTTTGTCTTGTACATTTCAAATGCTGCCTTCTGGTTGATGAGTGTGTTCTCCCACTTGGCAGTGTCTGAAAGGAGACCGGGCCAAACATCCCCCATAAATGGGGGCGTCTATGGGTGAATGAGTTCTTTATGGAAGGTGAATCCCGAGAGTAAACGCCCAGACCCCATTATGTGATTAAATATGTAATGAGGGGGGCACACGAACACAGGACATTACTAGCAAAATTTCTGCCTGGAATGTGACTGTAAATTCTGTTCCAGGCTTGCTTTTCCTGTTATATTTCCGAGTTAAGAACAGTGGCTATTGTGGTGTATAATTCCCAGGTCGCTCCCACCGCCTACTCTTCCCTTCTACTTCTAAACTTTACAAACCTACCCTAAGCTATTACCATTGCTGTCCTACAGCCCTGTGTACAGATGATGTCTGTGTACGTGCATGTGAGGCCAAATGTCCTGTCACTGACGTTGACTCGATGTGGATCAGGTGGACAGGGCCGTCACTGTGCTGGACCAGCTGTGTCATGAGCTCCCAGACAGACGTGGCCCGACGGCCTCTCTAGAGGCACCGCAGCAGCTGCTGGCACACATGGAACAGTACCTGGAAAGGCTGGACTGTGAGCACCGGGCCCTGACCGCCCTGGAACTGCAGGTAGCGCGCCTCATAGGAGTCCCCGCCCACCAGGAACAGACTCCGCCCATCACCCTCTGCCAAAAGCTGCAAGCCATGCAGGACCAATACAAAGAGTAAGTGGGCTTTGCACATTTTGTGGATAACGGTGGTCCAGGCTTGGAAATTCATTTATAAAATACATCTGAAACAGAATAATGCAATATATAATAACAATAATAATACAGTAATAATAAAAGTAACTGCATACCATACTGTACTGGAGAATGATGGAGAATCTGTGTGTGTATGTATGTGGGTATATGGTACTGTAAAAAACAAAACTTAAAGAAAGAGTTCTTAAAATAGTTTAAATGAACTGCTGAAGCTGTGCAGTGTTTTCATGAACATCACAAAGTGGTGTGTGTGTTCATTATTACAAATCATTGTATTTACCTCTAATTTTTAATTTTACAGACTGTACTCAAATTCACTGCCTGTACTCAAATTCAAATCTTGCTGTCAATTATTTTGTAATAGTACAAATTTGTAATCTGAGATTGATTTGGGATTTGCTATCTGTTAAATCTCTTAAATTAATTAAAGGGGATTTTTTTGCATTCCTAAGCCCTGGGTTTAAATTCTGTAGATTACATGTAATGGTTGTAGAAACCTGAAATTGGTGTGCTTGCGTTAACTTGCACAAGGCAGAAACTTCATTTCCCAGCTGTCCTTCTCTTGCCTGGCAGAAATGGGCTGTCTTTAGTCTGTGATGGCCCAGATTCCAGACGCCCATGTGTCAGATTCCCGCCTTGCTGGTCAGGGACAGCCAGCACAGGACAGCACTGTGGTCACATAGCCTCCACTAGCACACATCTAATAGCACTCTCTGCTGTGGGACACATTGGTCTAGCCTTCAAAGTTCACACACACACAGCTTTGCCGCTGCTTGCTGTGTGTTTGCGGTCAGTGACCCCGTGACCTCCTCAAATCCACAGCCTGAAAGAGAGAGGCATGCTGGACCGTCGGACAGCACAGATGGAGGTACAGGAGCGAGAGCAGGTGAAAGAGGAGATCCAGGGCATTGAGGAATGGCTGTTGAGGACCTCTTCCCTCCTTTCCGTGCAGGAGCACGCTCCTAGCTCCCAGGAACTGCAGGTGTGTGAACTTTGACCCTACCCGATCATAATAATCTTTGGGTCACTTTGTTTGGAGTCATTGAGTCTCTCTTGTTTGCTGCCAGTTCGGTGTGTGTGCTTGGTTTTGTTTTTGCTTGTTTGAGCGAGAAGCATGCTTCTTGTCTGTTAAGGGAAAGAGGCATATGCCTTCTAAGACCAGGCAATGTTTGTTTGTAAAGCCGGAAACACTGTCCACAGCTTCAGCCTTTGTCCCTTTCTGTGTAAGTGGATCAGGGTCCTGGAACACGAATGCTCTGTGTCGTATTGTGTAAATATCACTTGTGCCCTGTTGCCGCTGTCACTGTGCCTTTTGCTTTTGCCACAATACACTCTGGAGCTTGCCACTGGAAGCCCACTTGTGTTTTAACAGAGCATTTGCATTGTTTTAGGACAAAAAAAATTGTAACTTGCCAATTTTTAAACCAATTAACATGCCATTTTAATGAGGTCCGAGCCACACTGCCCCTTCAAACACAAAGCGGCATTTGTGCTCCCTGTAAGCAGTAAGGATAATCTCTGTCCGGAATTCACCGGGAATCGGCCCTTGGGAAAACATTCACCATCCTCCTGTTCTTTGTGCCTTTAACCTACTTTAGTAAATAAGATGTGTGTGTCTAGGTGGGGGTGTGGGAGGATCGGTGAGCGCCATTGCAGACCTTTCCAGGAGTCTTCAGTGTCACTGTGCTATGTGAATCTGCCAGGTTCGTGTTTCATGACCAAATGGAGGAGATGCACGAGTGACAGTTTCTCCCAAGCCCCTCTGAGCCCCCCCCCCCAACCCCCACCACGCCCACACCCACACACTCGCATTGTTCTGCCCTAAGGATGAGAGATGTGTTACTGAATCCAAAGTGCTGACTCCTGTCCAGAATCTCCCATCACCTTTTCACTCCCTGAAAGAACGGTGGGGGGGGGGGGGGTCGTTCTCCCTGAAAGGTCCTGCTGCGCCTCCTTTGTGTGCTGTGATGTAAGTGGATACTCCAGGGTCCCCATCCCATGATACAACCCCCTTCCCCCAGAAGCCCTTTTTGTACCCAGCTGTATCGTCTCTTATAAAGGACAGGGCTGGAGGGCTGTGATGTCCCACCCCATACACGGGTCCTGTGTGCTTTGTGGCCTGGTTTCTGGTTTCCAGTCCTGGTCTGGCTGGTGATCGGAGCAGGAGACTCGTTAGTTCTTCTCTCACAGCCCGAGGACGAGGAAACTGGCCTTTGAAAGGCTGTGTCCATGAAAGTTTGATTGCTTGTGTGCTTTGGAGCTCTGCCTTCCCTCACCGCGAGTCAGAACGAAACTTTGAAAGGGTTTACCTGTGCTTGCCTGGTAAGCCATTCATTTCCCTGTGGGTTTTGGGTTTGAAATGGAGTTGCTGAATTGCTCCTTGTATTTATGAATGACTGCATGTGCACATATGTCCTGATGCAAGCATGTGTGCCTATGTCTCCATGAGGAGTAATGTGGCACGTAGCATTCTCATGACCACGTTCCTCTGTCAGGACATCCAGGCCAATCTGGGCTCCCAGAAGGCCTTACTGCAGGGCATCATGGATGGCCTGCGGATGAAGTACTCAGAGATGTACACCTTGGTTCCTCCGGAGATCGAAGCGCAGCTACAGGAGGCCACACGCTCCCTACAAGAGATGGAGCAGAAGGTGACATGGATGATGCATGACTAGGCTGGTGAATTCCTCTGATGATGATTCTGTTTTGGCTTGAAGCCCTCTGGTCTGCCACAGGTAGGGGAGGTGGTGGAGAAGAACAGCCCCCTCCGCAGGCTGACTGACAGGGAGGCTGAGATCCGGGAGGGTTTGCAGTCAGTGCTGGGCCTTCTGAAGCAGCCGAGCTCCACATTGCCTGAGGCTGAGAGCATGCAGAAGGTATGCAGGGACCGTGGACCTCATTGCATGCTGCGTTTAACTTAATGTATATCATCAAGTCTCCTTAATATAAACTTAAATGAAAATGAAATAATATGGTTATCAGTTGAGTGAACATATACCTATTTAGTCATTTATGAGGGCTTAATGTGAGCCAGATGCTTGTAAACGGCACTCTACCTGGGTGAAATTATGATCATGTGTTTGTGTGCGCCTGTTTGTATGTGTGTGTGTGTGTGTGTGTATGCACATGCAGCGTGTATGGGACGAGCTGGATCTCTGGCACACTCGCCTGGCGGCACTGGAAGTGGAGGTGCAGGACCTGTTGGAGGAACAGCCTAAGGAGGCCCAGCTAGTGATGGAGAAGTTGATGGAGACACAAGAGCTCCACCAGCGTTTTGCCAAACAGGCTGAGCAGAGAACCAGCTTCCTGGGAAAGGTGAATGTAACTACATTTCCCAGCATGCCCTGCCTGTTTAGTCACAATTTACTCTGTCATTAGAATTCATAGACTTCTTTTCAGTTAGCCATTTTGTTTTGCCTTTATTATAATTTATTTTTTTCTTTTAAATGTAATTTTTATGTTTTTATTTGAATTTATTCTTGTCTTTGTAAAGCACTTTGAATTGCCTTGTGTCTGAATTGTGCTATATAAATAAACTTGCCTTGACTTGCCATATTAACTTGGCCCAGACTGCCTTCACATTCAATGGTCCTTTCCTATTGAAATTGAACTTTTATGTCCGTTCTAGTAAACATGCTCTGGAACATCAGGTGCTAAATGAATTGCATCTTCAATATGAAATTAGACGTGCATGTATGTGCATACACAGTTATTGTCTCATCTGCCCTGGGGTCCTGTAGGCCCACACCGCTCTGAAGGAACATGAAGAGATGATCAGGAGCTCCAACTGCTGGCTGATTGAGGCTCAGTCCTGGCTGGAAGTGCCATCTGTCTATGTCACAGCTAAGTGCCTCAGCACCCATGCCTCTGCTCTGCAGGTCAGTCTGATACTTGGATTCCATCTCATAGCTTCCTCTAGAGCTAACCTCTAGAGGCCCAGTTTATTTGGACTCAATTTGTGTGGCCCTGTTGTCTAGTTACAGGTTCAGGTAAACTAAGGTTTTGACCCATATGGGCAGACATTCGCAGGTCTGAGGTCTGTGTTCTTGATCCAAACAGAGCGTCCTGAACGACTCAGAGCAGGTGAGAAGGACTCTTCAGGCCTTCCTGCTGGTGCTGCAGGAGATCTCTGCAGTTTGTGACATGGCCGCTCTGGAAGAGCAGCTGGTCCAGGCTGACCAGAGGGTCGCCACCATGCAGCAAAGCTTTGTGGGTCGACAGTCTGAACTTGTCCGTGCAGCAACAGTGAGTCTGTCGGGGAATGTCCACAAATTCACATCATATCCATGGAGGTGGTCTGTTTCACTGTGGGGTTTTCTCGGTTTCATCTTTATTAGGAGGTGGACGCCATGGAGACGAAGGTGAAGGCGATGGAGAAAACCCTGGATGAGGTCAGGTCCACCTTCTCCACTGATGATGTGGCCACCCTCGGTCCAGATGACCAGCTTAGGGCACAACAAGTCAGTTGGATTTTGTTCTTTATATGGTGGTACCCCCCTGCATGAAGAGAGTGGTATTAATGAGTATGCATGTGTGGGCCTTGATGTCACTGCAGGTGGCTCAGGACACACTCCAGGCAATGAGGAGGACCATCACTGATATGGAGATGTGTAAAGGGAATCTGCGTCTTCCTGAAGGGCCCAGTGAGACCCTGAGCGTCTTCCAAGCGGCCAAACAGCTCCAGCTGCAGATACAGGGCCTTGAGCAGGTCCTCAGTGAGCAGAGCGCCACTCTGCAGGTAAATCTCGGTGCTTATTGTTCGACATGCCTCCCAAACATTATGTGTAAAGGCTGATTAGTAATAGCAGCAGAGGCTCTTTTGCAGAGTCCATGTGAGAAATGTCAGGGTTCAGGATTTCCTGTCAGTTCAGTCTAATTAAAGCCCTTCAGTCACCAGCCCATTAGAGGAGTGGCCTCTTAGGAAAGCAGGAGGATCTGTCTCACGCTGGCTTGTGTTTGGAGGTATGATGTAGGCAATGACCTTGGGAACATCATCAAAGAGTCTTGTCAATGGCTGAGACCCCCAGTCCCAGTCTGCTGGACTTGCTGGCTGTGCCGTTTTGAGATAAGGTCCAGCCAGGCGTTAGTCATATGCAGATACAGTATGTGCCCAGAACTGCGTCCTCACTCTGAACTGCTGGGCCTTCGGTCTTCTCCACGTGGCGCCCTGAGCCAATCCGGGGGGGGGGTTGTGATTTTAATTACAACAAAGACGCCCTGCTCTTTGATCGTTCATTGCGATCTCCTGCACGCTTTACTGTGGTGAGTGGGGCACGCTTCCCCTCATACTCCCCCCTCCACCTGGCGCTTTCAAGTTGCCGTGCGGCCAAAGTTCTAGGGAGGGCTAGTGGCTTTGTCTCCAGCCCGGTGAAGGTCGTGCTGCCGGACTGTGGGAGGACTCTAGGCTGGAATGTGCTCTGGCCTTGACCAGACTGGAGGGATGACATCATCAGGCCACAGGATGTGGGCGTGTGATGAACACAGGCACATGTCCATTAGGAAGGTCAGCCCAGGTCACAGCAATGATGCGATCAGCCATCACCATTGTGTTGCTACTCCCTTTAGGCGGCTGTCAGTATAGCAGCAGCGAAGCAGGATGAGCCAGTGGCAGCAGCCAGCTCAGCCGTGCCTGATCAAGGCCCTGCTTTGGAGGAGTCCGAGGTGAGGACTTTCTGCAGGGTCGCCTGCAGTGATTGTCCCCTCCTGATGGCCGGGCGGTCAGTGGTAGTTGGGGGTTTGTCCTCACCTTAGTTAGTCCTCACTTCGCTCTTTCAGGGCAGTGACACAGAGGAGGGTCAGATCCACATCGTGCACTTGGAGGAAGATGCGCTGAGGAAGAGCGGGGCGTCGCTCAGCATCGTGGAGGAGTCGACCCCCGAGCAAAGGATGCTCTGGAATGCTGAGAGGGTCAGCCTGTATGAGGTACCGCCCCATGCCTTCTTTATTAAAATGCCCTTAACAAAGGCCAAGAACCAGATTAGGCCGCGGGATCTGCCAGTGGGCGCGGGAAGATGAGACAGTCTGGGCTGGGATTGTGTGATTGGCAGCTGATTGGCACGTGACCCTGTTGAGGGACGGGGTTTGCATGGTGGTTACATATTGAAGTAGTGACACGTTTGCCATTTGTCTGTTCAGTTCTCTTTATTTTTATGAAATAAACAAAGCAGCTTTGAAATAACAAATCACTCCAATCTGCCATGGACCTGAACCGTGATGTGTACAGACCTGAGTGAGCCTGAGCCTGAGTCGGTCTCTTTTGATGATTGATGAGTTTTGTGCTCATCATATGCAGGACACAGCACAGTAACTGATATGTATTGCTGGTCCCTGATGAACGTGTGGGTTTTCCACACTGTTCACATCATCCTGTCCTTTCCAGCGGTAAACAGGAACACGAATGCTGTCCTCCCCTGTAACAATTCTCCTCTTTATTTTTGCCTTTATTTACCCTTTCTATTTTTGTCCACACCAGAGTTGTCTTTTCCTGTTGCTGTATATTCTTTTGATTTGTTTGTTTTATGATTTATTTTTATGCTTTTTTTTCCTGTTGTTTAATTTTTCCTTTTCTTCTGACATGGCTCTTGTGCATGTGCCAAATTGTTATTCTTCTCTAGGTCCTGCAGGGGGCACCATGAAGTTATTTTTGGGATTTGTGTAAGGGGATAGTAGTATTTCATATGTGCTATGTTAAAAACGCCATGTATCCAATCAGCGATCCAGTGATCCAGAGCCTTTCCCAAGAAACTCACACATTCCCAACTGCTATCAGACATTTTGAGGGTGTGAGTTTGCCTGTTTAGAGTATTTGAAGAAAAAACATTGGGTACGCAGGGCTGTGATGCTACAGAAAGTAGGCGGAGGTGGGGGGGAAGGGGGGGTGTGTAGGCCTTGCCCATGACCTTTGTCTTTCCCATCCTTGGACCCTCAGGATGCTCTCACAGGTGAAGAGCAGACTCTACTGTCAAGTGGCTCTGCTGAGCTCACTGGTGGCATAACAGAGTCGTGCCCTGAAGGTGGAACCAAGGTAAGAGACAGACATACGATCGCGTGCTTTCTTTTTGTGCTCTGTTATAAAGAAATGCACCTTTTGGATGCCCGCTTTCTGGGGAATCCATTTAGACCATTGCTGCAGGCATGACTGATGCACGCCAGTCTCTCTCCTTTCCGCAGGTGACGGCAGCAGTCCTGCTTCCAGCTGTCGCAGGCACGGAAGAAGCCCAGCACGAGCCTGCGGCCACAGGCGGCCAAGAGTCCCTCTCTCAGTGCCTGGTAACGAACGTCCCCTCGGTAACCCTCTCCAGCTCATCCCCCAAAGCACAGCAGAGATGTGTACTCTCCTAGTCCCCGGACAGAGCTAGGTGTACATGGCAGCCAAGCTGTGAATATTAACGGGCCTGACTCTTAAAGGGGCTCCCAATGCGTTCCCCTCATTCCAGCACCATTGGGTGTTAAGCGATGGAGGAAGACGGAAGGAGTGCAGCTGTCCTGGGTTAATGCCGCTCCAAAGAACAGTGTGGTCTGGAGCGAAGGCTTTCAAAACACTATGTGCAGTTTGCCAGTGTGTCTAACCTGGATAGTTTAAATGACCTGACAGCTCTCACGTGTTTGCTTTTATTTATTTCTTAATTTTTATGATGTGATATTTGTTTGATTTCCTTAAAATTCAGAGGAAAATTTTTAACATTTTTTGGAAAACTCAAGCTACATGGGCCTTAATTTTAATTAATACTCTGTATCCAATTAAAATCTAAATATAATCCTGATTGTGTTTTTTTTAAGCATGCTTTTGTAAAGCCAGTTGCTATACTGTGCATCTTGTTTTATAACGAGCGTTATCTTAATTTTAATACCTGTTTGGGAAAAGGATAATGTCACTAAGAACTTGGGTTGCTGGTGCCTTTTTTAACTGTTCGATCTTCCTTAATGTGCTTGCTCGTTTAGGGGAACTTTTTAATATTCTGAATGTAATTATAAATAATCTGCCATTGATCTGCTGCTTTGATTTGGACCAGGGGGAACAGTTCACCTTCACTGGTGGTGATAAGAATATTCCTCTCCTGGTGCTGAATGTGGTTCACAGCTTGCGGGGTGTGTGTTCAGCCAAAGAGTACCCAGTTACCTGACTGTTAGTCCCTGTGCACTCCCTGGTTGCGTGTTAATATAGTGAAAGGAAACGATGACTCTCATTGTGCATGCAAAGAAAACCTTTCCAAATGTTCATGTGAAGATTTCCAGGGTTTCTTCTTTGTTTGGGGTGGGTTTCAAATAATAATAAATGCAGCGAGTGATCTACCCCCTCCGTCTCTCTCTCTCTGCGTCAGGAGCTCATGGGACACAGTAGGCTTGCATGGAGGGGGGCAGAATGCCAGCCAGGGGGGCTGAAGAAACGCGGCCCAGGCTTTGGCGCTGTAAATCCACTCAGAGACGCCGCGCCTGCCACACACACACACTTGAGCGCACGCCTGACGGAGGTCTGGGAGGAGGCCATAGCCAGCAGAGACGCACATATGTGGTGCTCTCTCAAGTCCTCCGAAGGCGGGGAATTACCAGGCCAGGAGTCGTTCGAAGCACCAGCCAGCAGCCTGTCTCAAGATCATGAAACTGCCCCTGAGGAACTTGTTTCTGCCCCAGCAGCGATGGACATGCATACACCAACCAAAACCATGCATCTAGCTTCAGGGCTGCCTATACAGATTGACACTGACCATGCGGCTACAGCCTTCAGGTTGCCTATAGAGACTGGCACTGACCACCAGGCTACAGCCTCCAGGCCTCCTATAGAGACTG
>JAODKK010000025.1:14035901-14048237 GCA_026774405.1 Petrocephalus microphthalmus
TGACCAGAGAAGGGTCACACTGATCGCAGTAAGAAAGGTGAGAAGGCTCTTAATTCCACCCTATTCCTGAATCAGAATGCATTCCTCATGAGAAGGTTTGCGCTTGTGATTATCAACCTTTTGTGGATCAATCTGACCATGGCTCCCTATGTCCTATAGATGCTGGTCTTTAGCATGGTGAAGGCACTCTGTGGAGAGTTATTTTTGAAAGGTCAAATATGTGGTCATAAAATGAGCGAAGCACTAATGCCTGTAGGCAGCCTTTGCTGTCATTCTACCTCTGATCACTCCTCACCCAAGGAAACACCGAGCCAAATGCCAGGAAAACGTCTGAAGACCCAGAAAAACAAATCCGTACATGTAAAGAATGCAGTACTGCTGAAGTGTGAAAAGAGAAATGGCAACAGGAAGAACTTCACAGGGTTGACTAGGGGGTAAAAGACAGTCAATACTTTGACAGCAGTCAAACTAAGTTATACATACAAGTGGAAACTTAAAAAAAAAAAACTGTATGCCTTGTAAATAATCTTCCAGGAGTAGTTTGCATGACATTGTACATAATGCTCTTCTAGAGGCACAGAGACCCAATGAAGGTCTTTGAAAGTAATGAAATCACCATCGCCACCACCAGAGGGAGCCGAGTGTTCAGGGGCTACAGCAGAGGAGTTTGCCTGCCTACCTGCGTGTGAGCTTGGAGGTGAGCTTTGTGAAGAGGTTGGAGGAGCCGCGGCTGCGTGACTGGGAGAGCGGCGTTGCGTCGTGGGAGAGGGTGGGGGAAGCGGGAGGCCCGTTGTAGGTGGCGGTGCGGCGCTCCCGTAGCTGACCGCCATGGAAGGTGCTACGGCTGGCTGTGCCGCGCGGGAAGCGGAGTCGGTCTGGGGGCGTGGCGCCCGTCACACTGTGGGTGGAGGCTACTGGGTTCCGCTGGCCGGCCGGCACAGTTGAGCTTGGGTGGGGATAAGGCAGACACAGCAAAACGCATCATGTACAGAACTTTCCCCCAAGGAAGGCAAACAAAGTACTTAAAGTAAAAGATGGCGGCGCGAGTAGATGTATGCGTGGCGGCCTCCCCATGCGACCCGTCTACAACAGAGCCAGAAGCATAGTGAAGGACCCCTAACCATCCATTACATGAGCTTTTCTCACTCTTACCATCTGGCAAACGGTATCGTAGCTTCCGTTCTGCCTCCACGAGACTGTATAACAGCTTCGTTCCACAAGCCATCAGGGCTCTGAACGCACCTTAAGTTTAGATCATAGCTCTTCCGTAATACCTCTTACCTGCACTTCCATATTTACTCTGTATTAATATACAATAACAACCATGTGCAATACCAGTCACTAAGGCTTCCTACCCAAATACGGGAATGTCGTGTACTGTCCAGTCCATTTATTGTTCTGCCTATTTATTATAATTTATTGTAACTTGTTGTGCATTGTAGTGACGCACCTTTTGCACTGCACTGTGTTGCCTCTTTGCACCTTTTTGCCCTGTTGAGTGTTACTAGATGTTGTCAGGGCCAAGGGGAAACGTTCTCATCACACTTTGTACATGTATAAAGCCGCTGATGACAATAAAGTAACCTTAGAAATTCAGAGGACAGGGCTCTGGTTCTGGACAGCACGCACAAACCTTTCTTCCATCCCTCTTAATATTAAAATTCAACAGTCCCAGATTCCAAGCTGGCAAGCACTGCCCCAATTTCCATGTTTAGTTTCTCTGACCAATGCACACTTCATTCAGATGTTTAAATGTCATACAGACGAGACATTTCTTTTTCAACGAACATACATGCACCCACATTTACAGATAAAAATGTTGTTTAAGTTGTTGGAAATTTGCAAAGATATTTGCATACAGTGAAATATTTGTACATCTATATAGGTAATGTATTTCAGCTAAAAACAGTTTTCTTTTCCTGAAATAAACTGGTGCATTGGATTCTAATGGCTTGCAGCAGACTGATCCAACAGAGCAGAGGAGGGGGCAAAGCCACCTAGATGACTGATAGGTGGCGCTGCAGAGACAGGGCTTGGCTGATTTGTGGGGTAATGCTGAATCAGGAGGTCTAAGGTGACTTAAAAGTAAAGGGACAATGGTACGAAACCAACGTCACAGGGGTCAGTATGGTTGGGAACACTGATGGGAACAGCAGGGTTAGCGGGATGCGCCGTGGCACCTTGCGTGTGGCCAGTGGCCGACGGGGACGAGGCCCAGTGGTGCCACAAGCTGCACCAAGGCCAGGGACGCAGCAGAGCCAGGCATGTACAACACGCATCTATATAAGAGCTAGAAGCACAGGCTGTGCAATGAAAGCATGACCCCCAAGCAGAAGCAGATAGATAGTCAATATAGTAACATGAGATAAAAAGCATACATATTAAATGGACGGTGGGAGCTCCCCGTGTCATGACCACTTTTCTCACACTTGCGTGTCTCGGTACCACGTCACTCAGAAACACAAGTCTGTCACAATGATCGGTCACCATCATCCTTATACATCTGTCCCAGCTACCCTAGCCCTTGCCAGCCATTACTGCCCACACCAGTCTATAAGGTCATAAGGTTCTGTGTACTGCAGGACGCCACAGAAACGCAGACATGGTATAAACCAGGATATTCTTTGGGATTAAACAGCTAAAAGGCAGATAAGGGCTCAAGACATGTTCACCTGGGTACAATTACAGCAGTAAGAACATGACAGATTAAGACCGCTGTTTTTGACAGCAGAGTACAGCTGAAGGTCAGGAACTGAAGGGCAATGTTGGGCGAGAGCAGGACTTTACCTGTTCTCTTTCCCGTTCTGGACAACAGAGAGGCGGTCCGTGGCGGACCTCTCACTGCAGACGTAAGTGTTTCTCCTGGTCATCCCACCAGACACTGAGTTACTCTGCGGGGGGGAAAAGCCCGGCTAAAGAACGCTCGGTCAAACTAGAAAAACAACCAATGACATTACGGAGAGACCTCATTTTTTCTGGATTAACAAATGCATGACAGACTCAAGATGTAGATAATAGGGAAAATATAATAGCAATTAGCTTCTAATATCTGACCTCAGTACTCTGTGACAGTCCTGCCTGTCATGGAACAAGCGTATACTTACATTTGGGGTGGTGGAGCCTTTCTTGCGGTCCGGAATGTCAGCCTTGTTGGGATTACTGGCATTGCCCAGCATGGGGCTGGGGGGGGCCACGGCTCGGACCCCAGCCGTGCTGGACTTGCGCTGTTGAGCCCCGCCCTCCTCTTTGAGGTCACCGTCAGCCGCACTAGTCTGGCTCCTCTTGGGGTAGCCAGCCGACGATGGGATGGTCGGGCCGGCTGGGGGACACAAGCAGCAGGGTGAGGGAGAGGAGAGACAGCTGCTATGACAGTGAGAGCTTCTTGTTGATAGGCACCACTTCTACTGAACTAACCGTGGCAGATAATTACAGTGCAATGCTAAGGCTGGAACCAGGGAAACAGCCGCCCTCACCCTGGTCGCTGTAGCGCCTCTGCTTCTGGCTGGTGGAGACACCCCGCGGCGCTTTGTGGTGCGAGGGAGACTGGCCATTGTTGAGCTCACTATTAGGCCTGGTCTTGGGGATTGACAGGTTGCTGCTAGAGCTGGAATCGCTGGCCTCCAGCTGACGGGATACAGAAACAGACACCAGTGAGTGTCCTCTCCTTCTCATGTCAAGATTACAAGTCCAGCATGCTTTGTGAGTAAGTGACACTATCAGTGCCATTTGAACAGAGTGAGATGCAAGACACAGAAGCTCAGAGCCTGGGGGGGCCTTCACCTCAGACGACTTTCTGCCCAGCAACAGGTAGGTGGCGGTGATCTCGTCGTACTTCATCCGTGCCAGGGACTCCTGGATCTCGTCCCGGGAGTAGCCCATCCCCACAATTATGTCTGCAGAATAACACAAAAGCAAAACACACACAAAGGTGAGTCAGGCAGTTACTGCACTCCTCCTCTGGGTCTCAGACCTACAAAACCCCCAAAGCAGGCTGCTCTGACACCGCTGCAGCACCTCAGTCCAGGTTCATTATCCTCACAATGGTCATATTGACAGGTGGTATCCTCAAGTGGCCCAAATATGAGCAAGAGATGGGAATCCAGTTTCGTACAAAAATGGCCCTGAGGCTTTCAGGCCGTTGCATACTGACCCCCTGATGCCTGGGGTTGGGGGGGTGCCAATACCTAATCTCCCATCTATATCTCTTCCATTACCTCCATCCACCTCCCACTATGGGACAATTTACTATTCAAACAACATTTTTAATAATTCAGTTTAAAGCCACCTCTGAAGATCTGGCTTGCCCAGTGGGGCACCTTGCAGAGGGAGAGCTTATTTTAACAGCAGCATGTGTGCGCACGCACACAGTACAGTTCTGTACATCCGTACCTATCCTCTTTTGGTCAGAAATGTCCAGTTCTGGCTCCACAAAGGGCTTGAGCTCATCTTCCTCGCAGCCTGCATTGATCCAGCGGTCCTTCATGATTTGCTAAAGAGCACAGAACACATGGGCTTCAATCAATGGTTTTGACTAATCAAAACAAATTATCGGGACTTAGGGCCAAAAATAGCTCTTGTAAGCATCTTGCCTGCAATCATTGCTGGCTTGCAAGTCTATTTCTTAAAGAGCCGGGGCTGAATTATTCACAGACACAAAGTGTCCAAGGGTGCCCATGTTTCCAATCAGCCAGGCTCTGCAGTCTGCTCACCTCAAGTGTGCCCCGCTTGGCCGGGTTCAACACCAGGAAACGTTTCAGTAGGTTCTCACAGTCGGTGGACATGTAGAAAGGGATTCTATACTTTCCCCTCAGCACACGCTCACGCAGCTCCTGCAGGAGGCAGTCAAGAGCTGAGCTACACACCTTTAGGTTACACAACAATGACCTTCCCACAAAACATGGAACTGGACTTGTCTCATTTCAGTTATTACAGGTGAGCTTTAACACAGTATAAACTAAGACCTTCAGGGTCCACTCTTCTCCAAATTTGTCCTCCAAGTGTCAAGGTCACCTTTGATTTTGGATTGGTTTTGAATTGGCTTTGATTCCATACTTAAGCCATTTGCGCTAATACATTCATTAGGAAGTGGAAGTAATTATGAGCAATGGCAAATAACTAAACAAAAAACTAAACTAAACTAAAATGTAAATGTAAATGTAAATGCTGTAAATGTAAACAGAAAAGCGATATTACTGATGGCAGTCCTGCTTGCCGGCTTGGCAACAGTCACTGACTGTCACCGACACCCAGACACATTCCAGGGCATTCCTTTAAACTTCCTGTTTTTATAGCTGTTTCCATCTATCCTTTCATTGCCCAAAGGCCACACAGAAGCCTACACGAGACCAAGGAGGATGGGGCCACGCCAAGGTGCCGACCTTCAGGTTCTGCCCGTCAAAGGGCAATGAGCCGCTGACCAGCGTATAGAGGATGACTCCCAGACTCCAAACGTCCACCTCAGGACCATCGTACTTCTTGCCCTGGAAGAGCTCAGGGGCAGCGTAGGGTGGGCTGCCGCAGAATGTGTCCAGCTTGTTGCCCAAAGTGAACTCGTTACTGAAACCGAAGTCAGCAATCTTGATGTTCATGTCTGCATCCAAGAGCAAGTTCTCCGCCTTTTTGGTTAAAAAAAGTAAAAGAAAAAAAAAAGAAAAAATGAGCTCATATAGATTACATGTGTATATTTCCCTGTATGACGAGGCACTCCTCCTGTGTTAGCAAACTGAACACACCAGGTGACAATTGGTCATGGCAATCAGCCTCTGCTTATGCTTCTTCCACAGAGAGGATAGCTTTGCTGTGTCCTGCCATCAAGCCTGATAATTAATAGCACTGTAATACTGGACCATCCAAACATAAGTCGTACATGAGACTAAAAATAAGACCTGGTACATAAAGCTCTTCTCTGAAAATTCCCTCTGTGGATTATGAGTGGTCCAGATCTTCCCTTTCATCTCTGTGGGGGTAAATTATTCATAACGCTGAAGCGCAAAGAGAGCCTCTGAGAGAAGGTACTATGCTCATGCAGCATGGCAAATTACAGCAGTAAGGTGAATGAGCACGTAAAATACGGGATGTGGGGTGGGTGCAAGAATCAGTCCAGGAGAGGCCCAATCCAGATCCCCACAAGGGCAATGTTGGGAATATTTTACATGACGTAGGTTTGTGACCATTACTAGCTCCAACTGGATCAAAAACGTACCTTTAGATCCCGGTGGACTATATGCTTCTGATGGCAGTACTGCACAGCAGACACAATCTACAACAGACAGAAAAGATTCAGCTCAGGTAAGGAACGCGGGACTTTTGAGACTCAAAGTGGTGGAATCACTAACTCAACACAGCAGTGGAAACCTCATCTGCCTCACCTTTCCTGTTCAGTTAATCCTTAAATTCACTTGAACAGCAGCAAAAATTAGCATCATGGGAACAAGCAGACCCAGTTTAGGGAATTACGTCTCATTTCCAAGTATCGGTTTTCCCTGAACCCACAAATGAGACCTTATCAAAGGAACTACAGATTCAACACAAGCTTCCAAAAAACAACAGATGCCCTGTGTGGAGGGGTATGAGGTGATTGGCCTTAGACACAATGGCTCACGACAATTTTTTTTTCCAGGAATCGACAAGCTCTGACTTTGTCAGGCAGAGGACCACATATCAGGACAGCTAAGCAACACCCGCTGGACTCGGTCTCGCGGGAGTCTAATAAGGGACATGTAACATTAACTTTCTACTGAATTAGATGGTGCTCCCATGCTAAAGCCTGTTCGCTTGTTTTAAATGACCCGGGTAAGGTTGGATCAAGGGTCCAACTTCAATAACAGAAACCCACAACTCTGTAAAAGCACAGCAGCACTCCACATGGATAGGACTGCTTTTGATCTTTTTATAGGCTACATTTCACCTGGACTGCACAGGGCTTGAGGAGGTGGCCACCGGGGAATGACTTGCTTCACTTTGCTTTTACGTGACAAAGTAAAGCCCGATGCCTTATCTGCACATCACCACCTCGGTCTCACCTGCATTTCACCCCCTTGCTGACCACAGCGATTTTCCATTAACCTGGAAAATCCACGCCCCTAGAGGAAGCCGCCATGGAGCGTAGGTGAGGAGGTGGGGTGACCAGCTACAGGGAGGTTACATTACCAGCTTCCCATGCCAGATCATGTGGGCATCACCCCAAATACAGCCGTGCAGTGGATGCATGCCCAGCCACATCCCTCCCTCCAACCCACGGCAATGTTCAGGGCTTAGCCCAGTGTCTGTTCAGGCATGAGTCTCTTTGAACTTTGCCCAAACATGATGCAGAAAAAAAATAACCCTAATCGAGAATATTCAGGAAGACAGTGGGTGGGGCTTTGTCACAGTATGTAGATGGAAGGTAAAGGCAATGATCCAATGAGAGACCAGGTCACACGACTGTGTCCTAAATATGCTTGATGAATGACTGCCAAGTAGGGAGATAATTTCCAGTCAGCATAATGAGTAATATGTAAGATGAGGCAGAATTCTGCAAAGCACAGCTGCCCACATCTGGCCAGCTCAGACAGTATTGGAAGTCTGCCTCACATGTATGAATGTATATTTGTACACCTGCCCTTCCCCACCCCATGTGTGCATGTGTCATGATGCAACATTTACTTATGGACATGCACAAGCACACACAGACCCACCAAATGAGATACACAAATCTGTACTACCATCTTTGTGGGGGCTTCTTCGGCTATCGTCAGCAATACTACCTCCTGATTAGAAATAACTCAAACAGACGAGAGTCTCAGATTGTTTTTTATGGACGTCCTCACAGTGTCAATAAATGTTAATAACACTGTGGGAACACGCTCCCAGAATCTCTCCCTACTAAGACAGCGCCCCACCCGCCCCAGGCCGGTCTTGGCGGCTCCCTCTGACAATGTCGTGCAGCATGCTGGCTGTCCCGGAGAGTGCAGGCTATTGACGGGACACTGACATATGGCTGGGTGCGAGCACTGCGGTACCTGTCTAAATTTAGCCCTGGCCTCTTTTTCCTTCATCCTTCCATGCGCTACGAGGTAGTCGAAGACCTCGCCTGCAAAAGGAACACAAAACAACTGAAAAAAAGAGTAACAGCCAACAAGATGGGAATCAAAACTGCATGCAGATACACAAACACAAAGGAAAAGAATCACAACTTGGACAACTAGAGTTTCAGCCGAAAGTAACAACTGTGTCACTTTGCTCCTTTTGTAGAGTGATTCCAAGTCTGGTGAGCAGAACAAGGCAATGAGCACTCGCATTAAACTTATCCTCCCATCCACAAGAGCCTGACTGACTGCTATCACTGCACAGTTTCCCAAATCCAAAGTCCCTTTGGTTTCTTTTTGCTATAGCGGGCTTGAACAGATTAGCCCTCCCCCCACCAGCTCGCCGTGCCAGGGCTCTAACTAGAGTACTTTTTATTGCCATTGACTGGCATGACTATATGCTGTCATAACATGTTGCTCACAAATTGGCCAAAGGAAAAACAGAAACAAGTAATGGTACATGATAACCTTCAGACTTTTATAGGCAGAGGTAGTGCCAATCAAACTATTAGAGGCTTGCTAAGGCGCCAACTTCAGAGAGGTACCGCCTTAGCCAGCCAGATTCACTTGCGTGCACTGTCAGGGACAAAGTGAAACCGATTGGGTATGCTGGTGCCCTCTGCAGTGCACACAGAACAGCTACGCAATGTGGGGGAAGGGGAAAGGTGTCAAGGACACTATTAGGTTAGTGTAGTTACCCCCCTGTCCACAAAAGAAAGCAACAGGATTAAAATTAACGGAATCTAATAAGAACACATCATAGTCAAGTTTAATATATTGATTTTACTTAGATATCCTAATTCAATGTATTCTTATCTTATTCCTACATCTTTTGTCGGTTGTGTGAAAGATGTTTTATAATTTTTTTATTATATAATAGTACTTATTATTGCATTATTCATTAGGTCATTATACTGTATTAAAAAAGGAACGATTTTTATTTGATTTCTCCCATCTTCAGGACATTAATTTTGGCTGCAAACATACTGAGGTGCAGGAGGTGCTGCTGGTGAAGCAGACCTATGGCACCACATAACCAAAGCACTCATCAACATCTCCTCAATTCCTAAACACCAGAGTTGACATGGAACACAGAACCTCAATAAAGAACAGAGACAGAAAAAGACAGGGGAAGGCCCACGTGACTTCAGGCTAAGAACACACAATTCAGTGTGGCCATGTCCAGTTCTCACCCTGTTCAACACTGCTCACTTACCTCCACTAGCATACTCCATAACCAGGTATAGCGTCTTCTCCGTCTCAATGACCTCAAACAGTTTAACTGAGGAGGAACAAGAGAGAAAATGTTGAGTGACATAACCATGTCATTCAAATCATTTTACAATACTGTCAAAACTTGAACACGCACACACTGTCCCCGTAACGTATGCAGGAAAAGAAATTAAGATTAAAGCAAAGCATGAAGCCATAGGTACATTTGAGAAGACATCAGTGAAGTTTGGTATGTCTGCATTTGGGTTATTTTTAAGAACATGGAGTCGACCTTTCAGCAGCTTTTCACCGAGATGAAAGACAGCCTGTTAAACACTGACACACAAAGCAGGTGACAGTCAATCTCTAAATGGAGGCAACAGACACTCAAAACGACTCACATGTATACATAGCGAACCAGATGCAAATCGCAGAAATGGACCAAAACAGGTTGTGTGCTGTTAGCTGTGCTTAACCGTCAGAATCTCCAATGTCAGAATACATAATAAATTGTATAATGATACACTTTATTTCTGTAAATCTGTCACAGCTAAATGTCATTCCAACATGGTAGGCATGTGTTTGAATGTAGGCTGGGCTTCAATTACACACATAGCTAGTCAGATAGCTACAAAATATGGGATCTCTCAATCTCACACACACCAGTTTTTATGCTTCCAAAATAGTGAAGTGGGAAGTTCTATGCTTAGAGCTAGGAGGGAGCAGACTGGGAAAAGCCACTCACCTATATTCGGATGATTTAGAATCTTCATAATTCTTACTTCCCTGAAGAGCTAGGGGAGAAAAGCACATTTATACCAACAATCCAAAAAAGAACAAATTACATGCAAGCATGGTCTCCTCCCATTAATGATGTCAGCATCCCAAATCAAGCTTCTTCAACATCACATCTGAATAACATGCCTGAATAACACCCAAAGTACCAGAGAAGCATAATTTCACATTCTTAGAGAAAGGCCAGTGCGCACAGCAGACTACTGTCTCAACAGACAGACAGCCCATGAAACAAGTGCACCAACTCTCATCTTTTCCTAACACCATGATCAAATGACACAGAACAGTATAGCAGAATAACAGGCCTGAACCTAATGTACAGCACAACACGTCCAATAACAGTCCGAGTGAATCAGAGCGTCCACAGATCCTCACCAGCAACTTAACAGTCTATATACAAGCACAAGGAGGTGCTGGTTACAGCCCCTGCAAAAGACAGTAATCCCAAACCTGAAGTTCCCAATACATTCCATAAACAGGGATTGACAACTGACATGGATGTATGCATGTATTCACTGCATAAAGCGATACATTTTATGTGCACTTTTGCTTCTTTAATAAGAAATAACTACACATTTGAAACTTGATATGGTGAATGCGCATTTCATTGATGCCATACAGGTGAAAACCTACGGTTACTTCTTGTCATAATAGCGCAAATGTTGGTAAAATACGCATTTCCAGTGTTAAAATAAGAAATTACGATGTACTGATGAATGAAGTGCATATTCTCCATTTGTATTACTTCATACAGTAAATGCGTTCTTCTGTACCAGGTTAGAGGTCGACCAATATATCAGCCATTGGCTGACGCTGACTTCTAAAGATAGGCATCGGCTATAGAAAAAACCCATATCGGTCAACCTCTATACCAGTTGTATCAGTTCCTATTCATAAAGACCATAAAGCAGTTAATATATGCAGGCATGTACTAATACTTAGCCCCCGACCACTGTAAGTTGCCTATGACATGGCCTTAAACAAAGGTCATGTGACCTGCACTGGGAAAACACATGACCGGGTTCGGCTCTAGAGAAAGGATCTCATGTGACCTGAATACCGGCAGCACTCTAAGTGTGGGTCAGCAGAGTCATCTTTCACAGCACCACTGAAGTGACGTCAATCAAATCAGAGAGGGCGGCCTTTCAGATGGGCAGGATCAACAGCAGTTCAGGCTTACATCGCTCTTATGTCTGAAAGTCTGTCAGCAGTTTCCAAAGCACATTAGCGAGAGCACTGAACTCCCATCACAGTCTTATGCTATTCACTAATGCTTCTGAGCAATCAATAAATGGAAAGTAAATCTTAAAAGTACCGATTTGTTCACGTCTTCTGGAATTACTGGACCACACCTGGCTTTATGGGATAGTAAAGGCCTCAAACAGCATCAAGATAGCCAACATTTTAACAAAGAGTTGGGGGTATGTACTTCCTCCAAAGACGTATCAAATTATCCATGAGTATAGCTCAAATTTACAGACAGCCATCAGGCAGTCTTGTTATTACCTCACCATTGTGTAATTTGTTGGAAATCAATGGTCATTTGGACTTGATTTAATACGTGGACTAATGTTCTAAGAGCCTAACACAACATAAGTTTTTCTTTTCGTGATAAGGGGTGAGAGTTCAGGTTGGAACCTGTTCCTGTGAAGGGCTTCATTCAGAAAGAGAAAGTTCAAAAACACCAAATGGACACCTGCAGCATCTTATTTTATCAAATCTGAAACTTAAGTACTCTATAGTATTGATGTTCTGCAAGACGGGTATACAGTTTCCCTAATGTCTTATCATGAACATTATCAGAAACCCACGTCTCTCTCAAATGAAAAAAAATAAATTAATTAAAAAATTTAGTCAGGTGATGCTGGGAACTCAGCCTAGGCATTAGGCCTCCTTAAGCCTCCATGAAGGACTACCAGAACTAAGTGAGGGTAGCATCACAGTTTCCAATACTGTTTCATATACAGGACTATCAACTTCTATAACTGTGTAACACTCCAAATAAATTTAACATTCAACCCTGCCACCACACAAAAGTTTCAAGATAGAAGATGGAAGCTTCCCCATGTTCTTCAGTTCTGATCAAGGAAAATGACTCAACTACCACATCACAGTCACACCCAGTTACTGGTTTCTGACGGTGCTCGCAGCAGTACAAGGCTAATTTTCATTCCATCTGAGCCCATAAACCTAGTCACATAATGAATGCAAAAAGTGAAGACAAAGTGAAGGGATAAATGGTCATTGTTGACACCACAGCACA
>JAODKK010000025.1:14056083-14071457 GCA_026774405.1 Petrocephalus microphthalmus
ACAACCCCCCCCCCCCCCCCCCCAAGCAGCAGAAATAAACCTGTAACAAACAGTGCAGAGTGAGATAACACATACCACCTGTTCACCCAGCTCAAGCTCAATGAAACAAGCAGGGTCATTAACCTTCATTTGTTTGTAACAGACTGAAGGCAGCTGGCAGTCTAACCTCCCCGAGGTGTCAGTCACATTCCCGAAGGACCACATATTCTGCTTGCACACATCTTACCCATTTCCTTAACTGCTCTCATTACAAGTTACGCTTCGTTCCATTTACCTCGGAAGTCTGAACTCGGAATTGGGAATGACCTCACACTCCAGTTCCAGGTCGCAGTTCCAGTGCACCAAGTCAGAAAGCCATTTAGCAACACGCTTGGGTGTTGTTTTTTGAATGAATGCATAAGTGAATGCATGACGTTTCCATAGGCTCATGTTATCTACAAGAAGGGTCATTATTCGGACATTTTCAGTGTGTTAACTGGGAAAGTGGGCAAGCTTTTCATTAGGGAAATAGCTCGGTGGTGTTTTGTAACAGTTTAGGACTGTAATGTTTTCATTTGGGGAAACATCAGCTGCTTTACCCTCCAATCTCAGCAAGAGCCCACGCTCAGCTGAAACTCCTCTCTCGTCCTCTCCTCCTTGGGGCTTCACGCTGTGCTCGTATGTGAGTGTGGTGTGAGTGACAGCAAGGCTTCAGCGTTGATTGGCTATTACTCGTGTGAGCTTCATTCACGTCAAAGATATATTTACGTAAATAATATATTATATATGTAAATAATAATCCCGAAAATTCAAATAATGGAAAGAGTAGGTCTAAAGAAACCTTACTCAAAAACTGTAGTTTTACAACTCCACCCTGGCGAACCTTGCATCACTACATGAATCCTTACAGCACAATACAATACAATCAATACATGTCTGGTATCTTCCTTGGTCCAGCTCCCCCACTCATTTTTATATCCCTTTTTAGTAGATATAAATCGGAAGGCTAGCTGGGTCACTTTGCTCGCTGGAGTTCTGCTTTCGCAATACATTCGCGTTTTCTGCCTGGTGACCCGTGTGATCCTCACGATACGTTAGAAGAGAAGAGATCCAAGTAGTTGTCATTGTAACCTAATGTAACAAAGTTTTAAGCAACAGCAGACTAGCCGCCCTTTACGTCAATCAAGTGGCAAATGCCAAAGGGAGGATAAACATCGCGCGATCTACCTGCACTACCCTTACGATCTACTAGTTAATCGCAATCGACGTATTGAGCACCCCTGCCCAAAGGGTACTCATCCACTCAGCAGTAAAGGGTCAATACTTTTACACAGAGCAATACATATAGGTACTGGACCACACAGCAGTCATTCAACTGTCATAAAGGGGCTGTAATGCTTTACCTTTGAGCCAGGTGCTTACACAACTGCTTCAGGAGGAGCAATAATGGTGTTCCATTTTAAAAAGTTTCTTTTGAACTGGACCAAATAGTACAATATTAAACTGTCACGTATGTCAAGGCACACGTAATGGTGTTGTGTCTTAATCTTTATAATAAATTTAAACCATAAGTAATACACAAGTCCAAGTGAGCCAACGATCAGTATAACTTGCTTTTTAAGAGTGCCTAGCATACAATTAGATTTCTCTATTATATTCTATTACTAGGTTAGAGTCAATTAAAATTACTCTGCAATATGACAGAAGACGGCACATAGCAGATGAGACCAAATAAATAAAAGCCTTAGTTGTGTGAAAGCACTTCCCATTAAATGCATAAAAATGCAATCTGTCAGTATTGCAAAGCAGAACTTAAATATTGGGCACAACTGCACTGTAAATATATAATAAAAGAAGACATTCAGGTTTGACAGACACCCAGTAATGCTTGGTTAGTCATACGTGTCAGTCAGTCTCTCGGAGTAGCCTAGCCTGTCTTTGTCATCACTTTAATTAATTTAGCTTAATTTACTTTCTACGATTTCTACATGTCAAAACGTCAGCCCTGTCGCTTAGCCACATCATCTTACACAATATGGTACATACCCATATATTAGATCACCTGGAAATGTGAAAATTAAGTACAATTTCTAGAATGACTGGATGGAAGTTAATAAACATGTTTTTACTTCACTGCTGCAAGACCTTGTTGTGAATCATTGGTCTGAATGTATACTTATTCATTTATTGCACATTACACTTACATGACAATCTGCAGAATCTTTCCCTACCAATTAGGTGGCTACTCATATTCCATTGTGTATGTGTTAATGTCCATGTTTCAAAATGTCATTTATATTATTAATATTTTTAAGTGGTTAAATATTTCTATTCTATTAATTTCCCACTTGTACTATGACCAAAGTTTTCCAAAATAAAAGAGGGCCCTCCAGGTTGAGCCCAAGTGACAGAAAAATAGAACCATGTAGGGGATTTGAGCTGGTAAAAATAATTAGGTTAAAATAATAAAATGTGTAAAACTTGACGGGCACCGTATACTGAAAACATCTAGTCTGAATACCACTGGTATATACTATATACCACTGGCCTGGAAAGGCCAAAGATCATTTTTATTTCTTTTGTTTTCAATTTTTATTATTATTTTTTTTTCCCCAATATGGCCCGATAGCATAATATGTGGGTTAAGTATAAGGATATGCCGAATTCTTACAGATTACTAATATTTGAGGCACACTGCTAACCTGCTTACCAAATTATGGCCGTAAGTAAATGCCCGTATAGTATCGAAAAGCAGCCAGCCGGCTAAATGTTTCACGTGACATCTAAAGCCCTGGTGATTATCAAATATGCACAATGTGATATCATGTAGCCCTAAAATAGCGTAACTAATGGATAAATAATGACAAATAGATTGATCCACACCATAGGTCCAGAATCACCAAGTTTCTAATCTCGCCCTCCTCTTTGTTATCACTAAGTGCTACTGCTTCAATTTTGGTGCGATTTGTTTCAGAATCTGAAAAGATCGAGCACAATAGTGGAATAAGTTAACTGATATTTGAAGTTTTTCTTTGCCGTATTTAGGAGTTGAAAATGAACTATATAGTCAAACAGAACTTAGCAACCAACAGAGTCTGTCAAATAAGTTGGGGGTGCTGCCTTGAGTTGCACCAACAGATACAATGCAATGTCAACAAATCACTTGCTTTTGCTAAAAATTATCTTTGTGGAACACAAATTATTTCCATATAGCAGAAGGCAAATATCTTTCTCCTCTTCATTCATTTTGTTAAATTCCGCACAAACACACCAAGGGTACTACAAGTAAATCCAACAACAAGAATAATTTTTTTTGATAGCCTCGGACAACTCCTACAAAGTTCATGCAAAAGCAGCGATGGTAAACTTAATCAATGCAAATCGTAGCTTATCAAAACTGATCGACTGTCTCAACCCTGCTGACTATTATGGTCCTCGCAATGTGATAATTGCATGTGCATGAAATGACATCACATGAGAGCAGCACTGTGGAGCTGGGGGTAGCTCTGTCGCCACACACTGCCACACTGTGTGTGTGGAGTTTACATGTTCACCCTATGTGTGCGTGGTGTTTTAGTGGATCCTCCAATTTCCTTCCACTGTCCAAAAACGTGCAGCTTAAGTAAATTGGAGTGCCTATATTCACCGTATGTGTGACTGAGCATACACCTTGTAATGGTTGGTTGGTTCCTGCCTTACGCCAATTGCAAATGTATATATTATAAACTATTACTCAATTATTGATATAAATCAATAGTGATGGACAGTTATTAGATTGACGTATTACATTAAGAAGGAAAACATGCTACTGGTAGTTTTACATTAGAAAATTATTAATTTTACATTATTAGTTTTTATTATTGGCTGCTACAGACGTACAAATGAGGTATATAGCACATTACAAACAGGTGCTGTCAAAGGCAACTGGGCATAAATGCGGCTAAGCTGAACTTCCAATGAATGCCCATTTACAAGTGCACTGCTTAACACTTACTATGACAACAGAAACCGGCAAGTGCCTGTCATGCCATGCCTGCATGTTGAGAGCCTCACACAGCACTACAACAAAAACAGACTGATGTGAAACAAAGCAATTTCAGCCTGCATGACATCTCAGCACTGTCTCTACATCTCACTTCTTTGTCAATTATTCGTCTCAGTGGAGTAACAAGATTGTGAACAAAAAACTTAATGGATCTTTTCTAACCCGTTAGCTAACATGGTTCAAAAACCTTTTTTTATATACCATTGCACAGCTAAAAATATTGCATTTGTGCCACGTGGTATACAAACACTTTATAGACAGGGCAGCTACACTGTCAAATAAATTGAGCGAGGCATGGCTGCTTGAGTTACTCTCTTTTACATGTCATTATCTGACATACCTTAACTATATTTATTACTAGAATGTTACAAACAGTGTTTCTTATAGGGACAGAATTGCTGGGTAAGTGGTTAAATAATTAATTAATGTTACTACATACCTTTATAAAATTGGTAAATTCACAAACAAAAAAAAGTCATCTATATCTTGTATCGTGATTCTAATATATTCTAAAATATATATTGATATGACATTTTGGCCATATCACCCATCCCAAATGCTCAGATAGCCAAATGGACAGCCAAAACGAAGACTCCCATAATTTTGAACATTGCATTTTGGACTACCAGTCTGATAATTGCTAATTTCCCAGTAAATGCACCGACCAAATTTAAAATATCCAGGTGTGATTGTAGTAGGATGCAGAACTTGACCTGCCAGGGGTCTGCATTTAAGGCAAAGATAGGGCAAAGATATAACCTTTCTAATGCACAACGAGACAGGCAAAGTGTTTCGGAAACAAGATTTGAAAATGGGAAGTAGGGACTCACTAAATGGCTACTGCATTAACAGCCCAGAAATGGAACACAAACTGATTAATCATGTAATTGCTACTCATCAGCTGTAATATACAAGCACAGTACGAGCATGAGAATCTCTAAGCCACATATGGTATCAGCTCTACAACACTGTCAAAGCCATTAGGTAAAGCATGGAATAAATCATCAATGCAACTTGCATCAATGCTGTACCCTAAATTTCAGCCCACTGATTATGTTGGTCATGCTACTAAGTGTCCTCTCTATGAACCGTGAGGGTGGAGGAAAATAATCATCCCCGTATGTACCAACAATCTGCCTGTTGGTTGACAATAACACTACACACAATGAGGCTCCAGAGACTGACCAGCAGCCTGTGACTGGCTCCTTAGCACACCCGACAGCTTCTGCATTCTACAACATAGTTCCAGTGACACCTTATCCCAAAACCACATTTCCATCTAACCCAGCTGAGATCACTCCCCTATCCCAACTGAAACCCACATGGTTACATAAGCATCTCATTCTTATTTCCACGCTCCAGATATAATTAGCAACAGTTGAAATCCAACTCCGCAGAGGACTCCTAGCTAAGGATCTACCCTTCCCATAATGCTCTGCAGCCTGTAGAGTATCCTCGCTGAAAATACAAGCGCAAAAGAAATTGTACAGAGCAGCACTCATTAGCATCAATCAGTGAGACAATTTTCAAAGCGCAAAACCACAGGTCTGATCATGCATACAGGCTACTTAAATTTCAAAACCAGTACCCCACAGTGCAATTTTTGAAACTGGACAGACAAACACTTTCAAACCCATGGAGAGGCAAGAACTCATGCCCAGGAGCAACATGCTTTTGTGTATAAAAAACAGTTATGCAGGTCATGCTTCAGCCATTTCCAGTCCAAAGAGTAACAGATTAATCTACCGAATACAAAAAGCAGACATTTGCACATCCTCTGTTGGTTTTACAAAGAATTTCCACATTACGTGAATTTTCCTCCTAGGCATGAGCTCAGTAGTCAAAATCATATGAGCTGATACGAATTAGTACATAATGACCCCAGGACATGGGTCAAAGTTCAGATACAGAAACAGAGGGGCAAAAGGACAAAAACAGCTCTAGAAATAGCGATGAGGGAAAGGTGAACTTAGGAGAGGTTTGATGATTCAGTCTGTATTCTTGCTCAAAAAGTGTCTATACCAAACAGTCTACTGCAGCAGACCAATAAGCCCACAAACCAAGACTGCAAATGAGAAAACAAGCTGTAAATAGAACCATCACAATGGCCTACGATTTGCAAGCACTGAGAAATGTGCAGAGAGTAGCATAGTTCCACTACTGACAAACAATCATCAAGCCCTGTACACAAACAGAAGGCTGGAGGAGTTTACCTTCTGGAGACTAGTAGGATTCAGTTGAGTCTTATCAATGATTTTTATTGCAACCTAGAGGAGGACAAAAGCATTTTAGAACACAGAAGTATTCATACACTTCACTTACCTTTCCAGTATAACAGGAAACGACATTCTTGAGTCAGCTTCATCCTTACATACCCATAACTACGTAAATCAAATTCTCATAATCAGAGACTAATCTCTTCACAAATATCAAAGACCTCAGGCGTTTAAATATAGATTACTAGCTTATACACATCAACACAAACATATGCAAAAGACCTAAAACAGCCACAAAACCTGGGGTAAAATGACAACAGCAGTACCCACAATGCAGCCTGCCTGAGTGTTCGGCGACTGTACACCCAAGCATCCCCTGGCATCTCACCTCTCGGCCTGTGAGGATGTGGCGTGCCAGCTTGACCTTTGCAAAGTTGCCCTTGCCAATGGTCTTCAGCAGCCGGTAGTTGCCAACGTGCGGCTGTTCGTCCGTACAGGAGGCAACCGAGTTCCGGCAGCGGGCCCCAGAGCGTCCAGGTCGAGTGGTGATCTCTGTCCGCCCATCATTCTGCGAGGTATGCTGTCAGGAATGTAATAGGTTATGAACAACACATTTATGCTCAAAGAAAAACAGGGCTGCAAGGAGTGGACCTTCACAGAGGTTCTGAAGCAGCAGCGTAAAAAATTGCTATGGGGGGCTGCCACGCTGGCTCTCACCTACATGTGTGCCTGTGTATCATGGACAGCAAGATGGGGCAGGGGAGAAGAGAATTTCCCCACAGGGATCAATAAATAAGTACTACTACTACTACTATATTTATTTATTATTATTATTATTAATATTATTATATGTGGGCCCGTTAAAGGCATGTGGGCTTTGAATATAATTTTGCATAAATGACAGGATTGGAAACACCACTGAACAAGGCAAAGCCATTAGAAGATCGGGGCAGAGGTTAAGGAGAATCAGAAGGCAACAAACGGTCGTGTCAATATGTAGACTAAACGGTAAATGAAGCATATTCAGATTCTCATGACCAATGTTCCAGGACTTACAGGGCTGTACTAAATATACTTCAGTCATTCATTATAGCCGCAGTAATAATACAGGACAACTGCAGAACACTGAACAGTGTTACTTACACAGCGCCCGCTTTTTAACAGGCGCAAAGGGCGCACATAAAACAAGCCATGTGACAAGTTAACAGACTTGATTCAGAGACCGGCAGCAGCCGCTGGGCTTTCTGAGGTTAGCGTGCCTATACAACGCGAAAGGTAACGTCAGCTCAATAATCACCCAGGCTAGCAAACCAGGAATTTGCCAATAAATAAATCAATACATGTGTTAAGGCACCTCTATGAGAGCATACAAGCACTATAAGGGTGTAAGAAACAAAACCAATTTCGCCGTTACAAGTTTGCGAGAGAAAAAAGAACAATATCGCGAAGACAAACGAGAGGTCAATCTTCGGATCCACCCTACAGATCTGATAAAAAAAAAAGACAACGAGTCATAAAAAACAAAAACTTTACACAATACATGAACTTTTCCGGTCACAATCCCGCGGAGCTAACTGGTTTTTCCGAAATAGCCCAGTTCCTCGCCGCAGCACCACTCACCATTATTTAAGTCCTGAGAGAGGCAAATCCCTCACGTCCCTACTTGGTTATAAATTGGACGCCTATTACAGCCGGCTCCACTTAGAAAGGCGACAGAGCGGGTACCTTCCGCGTTCAGTTCCGGCGATACGAGCGGTACCGGCCCGGGACCGGACCGGCCCGTCGCCTTCGTGGCGGTCGCCCGTTGGCCTGCTCGCGCCGCCTCCGGCTCAGGTAAGCACGCGCGCAGCCCGCGCCCGCCCGCCCGCCAACGGCACCCGGCGCCCGAGACCCGGCGCGCGGAAAGCGTCCCGAGCGGCAGCGCGAGCCCGCAGCCCGGCGCCCTTAGCGCCCATCGCCCCAGCGACCCCCCTAAAAGCGGAGCGGAAACCTTAAGTCTACCGCATTTCCGCGCCTCACAAACCAGCGAGCCGTTGTCTTATGGCAGGACTAACTGCTCCGACATAGACGTAGTTTTGCACTCTTGTCGAAACCCGTGCAACGCGACGGCGGCCAGAATTCTCGTGCGTGTAATAAGCGGGCGTCATCAACCGCTTTAAAAGCGCCGGATAAAGGAAACATCCAGACCGACCGCAGCATCTGGGGTCGCGCATCAGCCCGATCTGAACATTCACATCTTATACTTCATCGGCTCGGCAAATCGTGAGCGTTCGCAATGCAAGCATAGGTATGAACGTGTTGCATTTCCAAGCCCGACTGTCAAACGACCGGACTCTGGGACGGAAACGCACACAAAGGAGGGACATTAGGGCGATTCATTCGCTGCATTGGTGCAAAATGGGGAGAGCCGTCCTGTCCAAGCAGGCAGCGGGGGATAATCACCGGTCATCTAGTGGCCGGCCGTCTTGGATGGATGTGTCAGTTTTTAAAACCCCATCCTGGGGAGGAAGTTTAAGCAACATAGGCGCGATGCGTCACACTAACACAACCATAGCATAAGCACAAACAAATCCGTACTCAGACGCGACACGGGGGTTAGCTGTTGACACAAAACCAGCGTAAAATTAGAATACAATCTGGCAAAGGGGTTAATGCCGTTTTTGCGATGAATATGCAACGCGAACCGCCGGCGACTGACCCGCCCCTGGGTAAAGAGAACCGTGTCATTTCCAAAACGATCGAATACTCACATTTTCAGTGTCTCGCTCGTTAACCGTAGGCAGTGGCGTTCTTGTTGACATCGTCTTCATCAATGTGTAGTTTCCCCCTGGGCGCTTCTGTTTATCTACCGGGCTTCGCTGCACCTTAGAGGGGCACAATGCAGATACTCATCCGCCCGCTTCCGAAGACCATGGACTTGGCGGAGAAATCCAGCGGCGGCCCGATGGAAACTCGGAAGGATAAAACTTATGTATGAGGATATCCCGAGCACACTAATAATGCGGCGATCGGCGCGATATGCACGACGGCATTATTCCATAAACACCTGTGAAGGGAAAAAAAAAAAACAAGTGTCTATTTCTCCCCCCTCCAAAAAAAGAAATTAACCGCATAAAAAAGAAACGTGCCGCTTTCTAGCTGACCGAACGCAGACCATAGTCCGGGCTCAATTAAATATCAGTATCTGCCGGCTCCTTTGCAGTTAGGAGGCCCGCTGCGGCCGCGGCGCATTCAGACAAGGGGCCGGGGACGGGCTCGGCTTCTCCCTGCCAGCCTGCCGCCCAAACCGCGCCAGCTAAACGGCCAGTCGGCGCTGCGACTCCGGTGCCCGACGCCCCGCTTCTCAGCAGTGAAGGCGGTGCGGGGAAGACGCGGCCGACCCGATCGCTCCCATCTCCCAAAGTAAGGGCTGCCCCTGCTAACTAGATCCAAGATGGCTGCCCGGTGACTGAGGAGCACAAGCCAAGCCCTGCGCGGCTGGAGGAAGTGAGCAAAGCGGCGTCCTGCGGCGCCCATTGGCGCTGCTGCCGGAGAAGCGCTTTTTGTTGTTGCTAGGGTGATTACTGGGGGGGGGGGGACCTGTCCAAGATATCAATACAGGTCATGCTTAATTGGAACGTTTTAGGAAGACTGCTTCCTTTTTTCCTTCTAACCGTCTGCAATTAGGATGCCATCAGGGCCCCTTTTTTAGCGTCATGTGGTTTTACCTTGTTTTCATGTAGTACTGTTTACTCTCTTCATAGATGCCGGGATTCATATAAGTAAGAAAAGGTATGCATGGGGGGCTGTTTCAGTCAAGGAGGGAACAATGGGTTAGGGGACAAGGATGCCAATTCACGCCGGTGTGGGCAAAACGGGGGGCTCGCTTCAGCTGCGCCGCTCACAGAATACCTGCTTTACATCACACATTATATAAGGGCCTGTGTCACAGCCGGCTGCAGCATGTAACCGTGGCGGAATCGGGGTGTGCATATGATCCTTGTGTGGATAGCTGTTCATAGACCTCCGTCTAAGGGGATTATAGACCTCCCAAAGGACCCCCGAGGAGCTTCACTGGGAGACGGAGGCTGAGGGGGTTCCTCGCTGGTGCGACACCCATTCTGTGACAACAATCCGAGGCTTCTGTTTGTCGCAACAGTAAATGGTTTGTTTCAGGGGCCAATGAGATTGCTGTCCATCTCAGACCATTGGGGCTTTTTCTAAACACAGAAATAGAGGGAACCTTTGGAGGCTCCTCGATGAGGGCTTACACTGATCTCACTCAGCTCAGCCTTTAAGAAATATTCATTTTAGTGACCACAGCTATCTAAATTTTGGTGGTCACAAGAAACTCAGAACTGCCAAAATGGACAGACAAGATGCTTTAGTTTCCGGGTGAAACAGTGATTTAGTTTCACCAATGCTGACTCCCCCACATACCACTCGCTATGTCCTTATCTTAGTCAGAGTGCGATGGGGGTTGGCAGGGTGGGAGTAGACCAGTCAGGTCAGCCTCTTTTCCCGTACTCTGTCCTGCCGCACAAAGCAGTTTTGTGTGGACTTTTAAAGGAGCCCTCTCTTAGGGAGCAGCAATCTGGTCTCCGAAGACCAGCTGACTACTGGTGGACGAGAACGACTCCCAGCCACTGGATGGCCAGTTGTATAATATTACTGACATTATATGCGATAATGTGATTGGCTTTTGTTGTGATATTGTTGCGACACACACTCAGGCATAAACTGGACTGCTGTCCTTCCTGGAGGGTGATGTGATTGATAGAATTTATTTAGCATGTATGCTTCTGCCATGTAATTTATCCTGTCTTGCCTGTCTTTCTTTCATATCTCCTTTTCTCGCTCCAATTCAAAAGCTGGTGTGGGGGAAACTCTGTACTCTGCGCATATCAATAAATAAACGGTAGGAAAATGTTTGAATTCATGGTTTGCGTCGAGCTGAGCATTCACACTCGGGTGCATTTAATTCTCCGGAAATGATTAAATGTGGGAAAACACAACAGAAGACCAAAAGGTGGCTTCTGTCCACCAATGAGCAATGTATAAAAAGAAAATACTTTTCTTTGAATGAAATTTAGGACAAAGGCAGAGGTGACAGCAGAGAAAACAGGTTTGATCGGCATCGAATCACCATCACACATCATCGCAAGGTAAAATTTAACCCCTTTGTTACTCTGCGACACAATTTTAGGGCCCTTCAAGGTGGAAGAGACCAGGAGACATATCAGCCCATTTGGGTTCAGACTGCTGAGCAGGTTCTCGGCATAACCCAAAGCTTAGAGGCAAACTGATGTGAGCAGGGTCACCTCAGGTGTCCATGTGTTTCTGTGTGTGTAATGGGCAGGGGGGAGGGAGGGGGGGTCACAGTGTCCCACACACCCCACTTCCTGTGTGACTGCGGCCTCCTTCAAAAGATTCTATTCACACAGACGAGAGTGCAGGCAGCAACCAACCTGCCAACCGCAGAGGAGGACTCACAAATGAATCACCCCATGAGATCTTTCTTACTTAAAACAAAAAACATTAGTGACATACCTCCAGGCCTGGAATGGCATTTCCACTGTAAAGTACCAGCCTTACAATGACTTTGCATATGGCCTTCAACAAATACACGCGTGAAAGCTCATCTGATACTCAGGAACACAAAAAGCGGTTGGAACCATTTGATCATTAATAAGACAGATGTCGTTTTTAATGTTGGTTGGTTTATGAGATAATGAATTTGAAAATATATTACTCATACAATTTAGATAGATGGCACAGTGCTATATCGTCTATATAGCTGAAGCATACAAATACAGAATTGACTTTCATATTCTGCATCAAATTCCGGGTTTTCCCTTTAAAAATTCGGCTTTAAGTTTAAGATGAAGTCAAGTGCCCCCCCTAGTGGCGATATATGAGAAGGAGCGCTTTCTGACTTTATTCCCTACTAGCTACCAATTTTGAGTACAGATGTACATTTTCAGGCAATTTAAACACTGTGCTAAAGATATCAGGATGTAATCCATCAATACATTGCTTTCAGGGCCAAATCATTAGTCATTTTAATGCTTAATTTATAACATCCTACTTAAATTGGTGAATCTACAAACATGTGGACGGTAACCTCAGCAGGGTAGCTGGCTGTGCCCAGGTCCAGATGGCTGTGAATTCAAATTCCATGGCTGGTAGAACACACTTAACATCCTTAATCCCAGCTACCCCAGGAATAATTACTTTGAAAAAGCATGTTAAATATGCTGATATATGCAGCCATAGTCCTACTGGAATTGACTGTGGTATAATGGTTCTGAACCCCACCACATAACCAGCTATGGCCAACTGCTAAATGTCTGTGCATGGGAGGTTTACACACACATTACAAATGCGAAACAGAAGTCATTTTTTTAATCACTTCCGTGACTGAAGCTACAGTCCAAATTGTTCAACTGCTACAATTGTCAAGAAATCATGAACTAACATTTACCTACTTCATTGTTAATACTAATTTTGAACTGTTAATGAATAATCAAACACTAATTTAAGCATACTTAAGGGAATACCTTAAAGACGCCCAACAAAGGACATTCAATTCAATTCAAACAGATAGGGTGAAGTGGGCAATTGCATCACTGGAAATTCTATAATAATGTTGTTACACCAAGCCACACAGTTGACAGGTCACACTGCCCGCACTGTACACTGCATAGCATATGCAAATTGAGCTACCAAAGTAAAACATCGCAATGAGATATGAGTTCTGAGGACTTCCACTCTGAACAGAAGCACATCTCGCATCTTTTCACCACACAGACCATTCCTGTCCCAGTGACTTTCAGGTCTAAAATCTGAAATTAACTGCTACAGTAAATGGAAGAATACCTCACCTTCTATTAGGACAGGCCCAAACGCAGAGGTGACGCCCACCACCACCACAAAGAGCACAAACTTCAGTTTGATGTAAATTTATTTAATTGGATTACATGAGAATCACAGCAAAAGATTAATAAATGTCAATGGCCCATAAACCAATCATATGACTAAGACTGTAAAGCCTCTGAAGACGGGAATACAAGAAGTAAAGTCATGACGCAGTCAGCAAAGCACTAATATGCCTCCCCCTCGCACTTCGGCAGGCTGAACTATGCATAACAGCCGGGAGGGGGAATCGAAACAAGAGCACAGTATGGCAGCTTTCAAATGGCATCAATATCAATGTCTTCCTCCTCCTTATCGGGCTTCTCCGATTTCACAGTTTCCACTTTCAGTTCCCGGGCAGAGGAGGAGTACACGACCTGCAGAGGAGGCAGCGGGGGACACTCGTCAGGTGACACCATGGCACTCAGCTCCAGCTCAGGCAGACTAAAGCAGGAGCCCCAGCACACAGCCAACAAGGCCCCGAGACTGACCCCTACCTCTACGTTCTCATCATCTTCCTCCTCCTCTTCCTCGCTGCCTTCGCTCTCTTCCTCAGCCTCCTTCAGCCACTTGACAAAGGGAGCAGCCTTGGCGTGAATCTCTTTGGCCAGCTCCTTGGAAACATACTTCTTTGACACCTGGGAAGAGGAAGTCTTGTTAAAGATGGGAATTGGGAATCCTCTGGGACTTCCCCATCAGAACAACAAACACTTAATGAAGTACCAGCAAGGTCAAACTATGACCACCCATTTCCCAGAGGTTTCAGGGCTGCAATTCTGCAAATTCCTAAAGATAACACACTCCCACTCCTCCCCCTCCCGCAAAACTAAGTAGGTATATAGTGCTTCACAGGCACCTTCTCAGCCCAGGCCAGAATGACGTCCTCCTCCAGGAGATCAGCGTCGTACAGGTCCTTCAGCACAATGGCGACACGGGGCAGCAGCTGGCCCTGGTGCAGCTTCACCAGGCACTCAAAGCCACCCAGGAGGTACTTCTGGGCCTTCTTGTTGTTGTGACAAAACTGTCCACAAGGGGTCAGACAAGGATAAAGAATAAGACATGCAGACACTGACCTTTCACCCTCTTGCTCCTTCTTGATAAACTAATGTTGCATAGTTTGGCATTATAGACAGTATAATGTCTGCTGTGTAAGTCCCCCCACCATGGAACACTCCTGGCTTCCACCCCGCCACTCCTGGAGCCACTTACACGCAGGAAATGCCGCTTGTACTTCTTTATTTGGTCACGAATGTTCTCATCAAACAGCAGCTCGCTCAGGATCAGAGGCCCCATGGCCTTCACGTCCAGCCGCTCTGCCTCCGCCAGGATCTCCTTATCCGCAGAGTCAATGGCACCATCCTCCTTCTTTAGCTGTCAGAGGAGAAAAATGATTGAGGAAAAAAAAAAAAAAAAAAAGAACCCACCTGCCCAAGACCATGTGGCCGGGGCTCTTGGACAAGCATCCCACCCAAATGACCAAACCCACACAACATGCCAAGCGCCCAGCTCATCTGGAATGAGACCCACCTTGACAAAGCTGTAGAACAGGTTAACCCGTTCCTCCAGGGTCTTCTCCAGGTCGTCAGTGAGTGTCAGGTTCTTGGCATGATTGCTGATCTCCTCCATCCTCCTCCTCTGTGCTTCCTCTGTAGTTTCTTCTGCCCAGTCTTCATCCTCATCATCCCGGTCCTACAAATCCCCCCCCACCCAGGGAATTTGGGAATTCACAACACATTTAGCTGATTACAGACTCCATCAAGCTGTTGCTCACTGACAAGCAGTTGACTGTCCCTGGCCATCTGACAGCGCGCGCGCACACACACACACACACACACACTTACCACTGCATCGGGGGCATCAATGTCACCGTGGTCTGCAGTGTCCCCAGAGCCAGAACCGTTCTCTCGGTCCTTCTTGCGGTTTTTCTTCTCCTTCTCCTTTTTGACAGACCCGCTATCATTCTCTGCTATTTAAAAAAAGGCAAATCAGAGTCAAAAATGCAGACAACCTGATGCTAGCAAATGTGACCTTAGTGCACACAAGGATAAGGAGCGGCAGCCACGCTAACAGCTTGCCGAAATGTAGTCATGGCAAACAGAAACGCTTCAAGCTGCACAAACGAGGCAACACCAAGCCCCCGGCCCCCAGGGGAGCAGCCAGACGGCGCTCGGGGTGAAAAGGGACCGGCTCACCTGGTGGGTTTTTCAGGATGAACGTGCACAGCTTGTGTCGCGTGTCGA
>JAODKK010000025.1:14218789-14232413 GCA_026774405.1 Petrocephalus microphthalmus
TCTTTATGTCCAGTCCTTTAACATCTGCCTCAGGTATTTCAACTTCTCCCTCAACTGCGGGTGCCTCCAATTCAGCAGTGGGCAATTGGGCCTCTAACTTTGCTTCAGGCAATGCTATGTCAGCATCTCGCTTTGAGGTACCAATTTCTGGTCCAGCTGCCTTTACTTTTGGAAATGAGATTCCAAATCTTGGCATTTTAAATTTACTTCCTTGTCCATCTAAGTCAGGACCTGCAACCTCAGCGCTTGGGCCTTTGAGGTCAACTGAAGGTGCCTCCAATTCAGCACTGGGTAACTGAGCCTCTAACTTTGCTTCAGGCAATGCTATGTCAGCATCTGGCTTTGATGTACTAATTTCTGGTCCAGTTGCCTTTACTTTTGGAAATGAGATTCCAAATCTTGGCATTTTAAATTTACTTCCTTGTCCATCTAAGTCAGGACCTGCAACTTCAACGCTTGGGCCTTTGACGTCAACTGAAGGTGCCTCTCCTGACACCGTCAGCTCTGCTTCTGGAAGTTTCACATCCACTGAAGGAACCTCAGCACTGATTTTCGGAGTCTCCACATGGATGTTTGGTTTCTTTAGCGAAACATCAACAGAAGCTAATGTTAGGTCCCCGGATAATTCTCGACCTTTCAGTTCAGACTTGGAAATACCGAAAGATGGTATTTTGATATGAGGCATGTGAATTTTTGACTTTGCTTCTGGTTCAACTGCTGGAATATCTGCCGTAGCGTCCAAAGATGGACCTTTAATGTCAGTTTCTGGCTTTGATACAGAAACATCTCGTTCCACCTTTGGTCCTTTGAGATTTATCTCTGGTCCAGAGACTTTCGGGAGGGATAAATTTATGTCTGGCATTGTCACTTTGGGAAGTTTAATTTTGCCTTTTGTCTTATCCACTTCCAATCCCATTCCCTCAAGGTCAGTTTCAGGGGCCTTAACTTCAACTGCTACTTCACCTGATGGAACCTCAACTTCCGGTACATTAATGTCGGCACTTACATCCACACCTTCAACTTTACCCTTTGTTACTCCAAATTTAGGAAGTGTAATACTCGGGAGCTTGATTGTACTTGGAGAATCTCCAATTCTAGCATCTGCCTTAACATCTACATGTGGAGATTTTATGTCCACTTTGGGGCCTTTCACCTCAACACTGGGCTGGGGGAGAGATATTTCTCCTTTTGGAATGGTTACCTCAGCCTCCGGAGCTTTAACCTCTGTTTTTTGAAAGTCGGTTATAGGAAGCGAAATCTTTGGTTTCTTGATCTTTATGTCCAGTCCTTTTACATCCATGTCAGGTATTTTAACCTCCCCCTCAACTGCGGGTGCCTCCAATTCAGCACTGGGTAGCTGGGCCTTTAACTTTACTTCAGGCAACATTATGTCAGCATCTGGCTTTGAGGTACTAATTTCTGGTCCAACTGCTTTCACTTTCGGAAATGAGATTCCAGATTTGGGCACCTTAAATTTCCTTCCTTGCCCATCGACATCAGGGCCTTCAACCTCAACGCTTGAGCCTTTGACATCAACTGAAGGCACCTGTCCTGTCATCGTCAGCTCTGCTTCTGGAAGTTTCACATCCAGCGACGGAACATCAGCACTGACTTTCAGAGCCTCCCTGTCGATGTCTGGTTTCTTTAGCGAAACATCGACAGAAGGTAATGTGAAATCCCCGGATATTTTGTGGCCTTTTAGTTCAGGCTTGGATAACCCAAAAGAGGGCCTTTTGATATGAGGCTTTTGAAATTTTGCCTTTTCCTCTGGTTCAAGTTCAGAAATATCAGCTGTAGCTTCCAAAGACAGACCTTTAATGTCAATTTCTGGTTTTGATATGGAAACATCAGTTTCACCCTTTAGTTCTTTGAGATTTATCTTTGGTTCAGAGACTTTCAGTACATGTGTATCTGGCATTGTCACTTTGGGAAGTTTAATTTTGCCTTTTGTTTTATCCACTTCCAATCCCATTCCATCAATATCAGTATCAAGGGCCTTAACTTTAATCGCAACTTCATCTGATGGAACCTCAACTTCTGGTACATTAATGTCAGCACTTACATCCACACCTTCAACTTTGCCCTTTGTTGCTCTAAATTTAGGATGTTTAATAGTTGGTAGATTGAATGTGCCGGGAGAATCTCCAATGCCAGCACCTTCCTTAACATCTACATCTGGAGATTTTAAGTCTACTTTAGGGCCTTTCACCTCAACACTGGCCTGGGGAAGAGTTATTGGAATGGTTACCTCAGCCTCAGGAGCTTTTACTTCTGCTTTTTGGAAGTCAGTATCAGGAAAAGAAATCTTAGGTTTCTTAATCTTTACATCTAACCCTTTAATATCCTTCTTGGATATTTCAACTTCCCCCTCAACTGCGGGTGCCTCCAGTTCAGCACTGGCTAACTGGGCCCCCAACTTTGCTTCAGGCAATGCTATGTCACCATCTAGCTTTGAGGGTTTAATTTGTGGTCCAACTGCCTTCCCTTTTGGAAGTGAGATTCCAAAACTGGACACCTTAATTTTGCTTTCTTGTTCCTCTGCACCAAGGCCTTCAAACTCAACGGTTGATCCTTTGACATCAATTGAACGTGCCTGTCCTGACACTGTTAGCTCTGCTTCTGGAAGTTTCACGTCCACTGATGGAACATCGGTACTGACTTTTTGAACCTCCATGTCAATGTCTGGTTTCTTTAGTGAAACATCAACAGAAGGTAATGTTACTGGAACATCAACTGCACCTTTCAAAGATGTAACTTTAATACCAATTTCTGGCAAAACATCTGAGACATCCATATCAACCTTTGGTGCTTTAAGATTCATCTTTGGTCCAGAGGCCTTGGGTAGGGACTCATTTATGCCATCTTTCACATCTTTAGGAAGACTTTCAAGCTGTAAACCACTTTTTTCAGCGCTAATATCTGTCTTAGTTATCAGCTGTTGGATATCGAAGTCTGGATGTTTCACCTTTGGTAGCTTGATTGCAGGGCTGCTTTTGGTAGAACTGACCTCTTCTCTTTCGGTTTTTTTCTTCAGTAGGCTAGCATCTGTTTCTCCATTCTGGAAGCTTTGCACCACTGATGTTTGGGTAGTTGCTGCAGATACAGTGGCTTCCATCCCTGGAATTTCAATGTCCTCTCGCTTTGGTAATTTTATTATATTGTCTCGCTCTTTCATCTTAGTCACCTCGGTACTTACTTCCCCAACATATATCTTTGCCTTTTGTACATAACCTTCTTCCTTTGAGGCAGACTTTTCCACAGTAATTTTTGAAGATTCAATTTTTGTCATGGAGATAGGCGTGTGGGTATCTGCATCAAAAAGTTCAGTCCTTTGTGGTGCTTTGAATGTGGGAAGTGACTGCTTGCTCTCCTCCTTTATCATATAATCAGAGTCAGTCTTAGTTGGAACTTGAGTGGCCATTATTTTGAACTCGGGACTTATGTCTGGAATTGGTCCTTGAATGGGTGCTGTTCCCTTCACGTCCAGTGGCTTTGCTGTTATCTCAGCAGGCTTGGAGACACCGGCACCTTTGGTCAGTTTAACATTTTCAACATCGACATCTGTCTTTGTAATATGTTGGTGTGCGTCAATGCCTGACAGGTCAGTACTGGGCAGTCTGAATGATGCAGAGTCTCTTTCAGAAGATTGCCCCTTAATGCCATGTTTCTTCTGCATTCCAATATCCACAGTCATACTCACACCTGGCATTTGAATTTTCCCAGATGGAACTACAGCTTCCATACCTGGTATCTCAATCTCTTCACGTTTGGGTAGAATATTCATGTCGGTTGACTGAATTATGTGTAGTTGATCAGTATATGGATCCCTAAGTTCTGCCTTGATTCCTTTGACTTCCACTTGAGTTACTGTTTTCTCCTTTTCTGTCATTAAAATGGGCTTATGTACACCGAAGTCAGATTTATCCATTGTTGGTAGTTTAAACTTTGCAGGTGTTCCTTTTGGAAGTGATGTAGGTTGTATATTTAACAATGACTCTTTGATGTTTCCATCAGGTGCCATTGAGACGTGATCGTCTTTACCACTGGCTTCTATCTCCTGAGCTTTTTCACCGTGGACCATTGATGTAACTGTGGGAGGTATGGGTCTGTTTATATCCCACATTTGTTCACAGGAGTCACCATCTGTAGGTTTCAGTGCGCTGGTATCACTCATGTCTATCACACTTGTTTGAACTTCATTTACTGAGCTCACATATTGTGACCTTGCAATTCCAACATCAGCCACTGGACCTCTGTGTCGGATTCCATATCTCTCCAAATCAGAAATAAGTATGCTTCTGTCTTTCTGCTGTTTCCCAGGAGGTCTCTTCTGAATGCCCACCTCCGCCTTCTGCTCCTTTACATCCTCAGCCACTCCAGTCCCAGTGCCAGGTGAAATGAGTTCTTCTCTTGCACTTTGTTGGTCTTCTTTAATGGTGGGTTTGTAGCCACTAATACTTTGAGTGTTGATGTCAATGTCCATTTGCTGTTCCCTCAGCTGAGTATGTGATATTATCTTGGGGCCCCCCCTGCTGTCCGGTGATAGTGACAGCTCTGCAGTTCTAGCTACAGTGGGCGGTGCTGTTAAATGTCGGGGGGAGGTGCTTATTCCAGAAGCCAGAGGGAATTTCATGTGGCTGTCTGGACTCCAGTCCTCCTTCTCTTTTCCCTGAATATTTACTTTCAGTTCTGATCTCTGTTTCCTTTTCTTCTTTTTTCCATCTGGGGAGCGCTTAGGCGAACGGTGACCTTGTTCTGCAAGAGTGTCTGTAATGTCGGTGGTTTTCAGGGCCTTGTCCAGGCTGATGAGCTCCGCTTTATGTTGGCTAATTTCCATCTCAAAGTCTGGCTTGTATGGAACGACACACTCCTTTTGTATTCTCACCGATTCCTTCTTCTCATGGTCGTCCAGCACAAATTTCTGAGGCATCGCTGAAGGTAAGCGCTCCTGTTTTTCTGGAGATTGCCGACTGGGAGCCTCCTCTAGAGGGTGTTGCTTTTCCACAAACTCCAAAAATCCCGTCTGCATTTCTGCAGCGAGCCGCTCGTCCGGGTCGACGGATTTGCTCCTCGGGCCGGTCTTCCTCAGCTTCATCTTCAGCTTCTTCGTCTTTGCCTCTGCGTACTCCTTAGTCTTTAACGGCGATTCTGTATCGCTGGTCGACGGGCTTATTTCCAGCTTTTTCTCGTCCTCTGCCTCGGACGTACTGTGAGACCTTTTGAAGTGACCCTTGCGCCCCTTGCTGAGGGAAGAGAATTTAGGCCATGAGATCCGCACGTCGTGCCGCCTCTGTGTTTTTCGTCCTCGTTCCTCTGGACCGGCTCCCTCATCTCTCTAAGGAATAATACATGCAGAATATTCACACATCAACAGCAGAAGAACCGGAGACACAGAAGTGACTCAGGTGAGACCATAACTCTTACGTGGCGCATATCTGCCCGTCCATCTGTGGCGCTTTCAAGGGTAGATCCCGTGGAGGCAGGCCTCCGCTTCAGACACATCTCCATTCTGTATGCCCGAGCATGCTCCAGGATCTGGAGAGCATCTTCGTATGAGATGTTGTCAAAATAAACTGTCGCGCTGAGTATTTGGTCACCTATAGGTTGAACATACATACAAACAAACAGGTAAAACAGAGACTCAGATTTAAACTGTTGGCCTAATATTCACATAATACATACAATGATTCAGTGTAAACTGAATGAAATGCAGATCTGGGTTACCTTCTTTCACGGTGAGATGTTTTGAAGCTGGTGAGTCTGGCTTTACTTCTTTGATGAAAATTCCTTCCCTACCCCCACCGCTTACCACCAGGCCCTCAGAAGAAGCTTCTTTCACCGTTCGTACGAACACTCCTGACTCAGATCCCTCTGGGTCCTTCATGTAGGATGAAATGGGCTGAACCCTTATATGCAGTTCAGCTCTCCCATGCACCCGAGTTAAATTTTTTTATTTAACTAGCCCACTTGGCCAGCAGCAAAAATTCTTATGGTCTATCCAAGCTTATATGTGCATGAGGGAAAAAAAAATACGTAACCCACCTCCATTTGACTTATTTTCGCCGAAGATCGTTTTTCAAAGAACGAACCAAATCCAATCCTCTTTCCTTTCTTGGCAGTACTGCTCTTGTGGTAGGGGTCATATATGTCCTCCTCAACCTGAAGATGTACGGTGAAGAGAGGGAATTCACAGGGAGACACAATGCTCTTTCTGTGTTTGTCAAATTGTAGATCTCTGGGACTTCCAGAGTGGCAATTAGGGATCATACCTGTTTGTTAATATCTGTGTACTTTTCAGTAACAGGGTATTCATTGACTGGGGAAGATCCTTGGGGGCGAGGTCTCTCCTCTTCTAAAACTTCAGATGCCTCCTCACAAATCTAAAAGCATTGTGGGTTATGGGCATGCCTGTTTCTGATGACAGTTTGAATCTATTTGCATGGACGCATGGATGGAAATCATACCCTGATTTCAGAAAGTAGCACCTGAGTGTTTGGTAGTGTTTATATTTACAAAGATTTGGAGGAAATAACAGCACAGAAAGTTCAGTATTTGCATTCTAAACTATAAGGCAATCTTGGTTAACTGACATGCACCCATCACTCTTGGAATATTTTGAGAAGAAAAGTAATTTTAGGTGATCACATTCCTGATGCCATGTGCCATTTTTTGACACTTACCGAGTCATCATCCACCCCCGGCTCTGGTCCTTTTAGGCGTCTCCCCACCCCTGTTCGGAAACAGGAATACAAGCTGTAAGTGATCTTAGCGAATCTGCAGAATGGGCCCGGCTGCTTCCGGGCACTAGTACAGCTTGTATGAGCTGATGACACCCGTGGGACATTACACACCTCTGACAGAGACACTGATGAATTAGTCACGGAGCAGATTGCACTACGATTTACAGTAAATACAAAAAAAACATGTGACAAGGAATTCACCATCAGCCCATGATGAGACGATGGAACGGAATAGAGCAGATTAAAAAAAGTGAGTATTCATGCACTGTATTGGCACTTTCCTGACTAGGATTATTGCTGTCTGCAGCGAGTGGGAATGAGCTGAGAACAGCCGTGGGAGACACAATGGAACCTCTGTGCCTCATTCAGCTTCTCCAAGCAAAGCCAGGATTGGCCTTTGGCCCTGCACATAGCACTGTGAAGAACCTATCTGGAGTTCCCATTACGGGGACTCTGTGACCCACAGCCAGGGCCTAGAAATCTAGCTAATTCTTTTGTTTGGTCGGTTAGCTGTGACCTAGTGGCTAACAAACTGGTCCATAAGCAACTGATGGCTCCAGATGGCTCCAGGTGGCTCCAGATGACTCCAGGTGGCTCCAGAGCTCACTCTTGAAAGCCAAAATAAAGCATTGAAACTCATAGTAGCCCTGCATTTAAGAACAGTTTACTGCAGTGAATTTAATGGACCTGGTTCCTGGAACAGAACCCTTCCGGGACCAGCTTGCCTGGAAGTTTCCGTAACTGACGTTAAGTGACCCCTGCTATTGATCTTATGTATTGAAGCTCAACCATTTGGGCCATCTAGGAAAAAAAGTGCTGCAGAAAAGATCTTTTCAGAATGTCTCCATGTTGCTATCACACTGGACATCGCAGTAATGCAATGCACTGCATACAGACCAAAATTAGGTACAAATACTAGCCAGGCATGGATTTAATGTTCAGCGTCTTTGCTTCATGTGTTCCTAAGTGCCCTAAAAATAGACAAATGACTGTCACATTCTCAGTTTTCATTTTTAGAAACTAACTTACTGTATTGACTTTTCAATCTAGCGTTTATTTTCATAGTAACATTAACAGTTGCACAGGAGACTCATCCCATGGACAGCTTGCATAATTTATATTATTTGCCTGGTACTTTACTGAGAGGCAAAGTACCAGTCTGAAGCTACCTGTCATAATGGGACAACCCAGATGGTTTATATGAGTATTAGCTACCGAAAATGCTGCAGGCATTTTTTACGTTATACTCCTTACCATCAACCGCCTACTGGTGCTGAATCACCAAGAGAAGCAGCAAATTCTTCTGATAAATAGAAAGAAAAGTTTTTACGAGGACTGTGGGGGGGGGGATGTCGGGAAATACTGCAGCAGACAGAATGTCACTCATGATTAAGGCCATTTCGTGCCTCGAGTGGAAAACTGTGAGTTTGGAGCCAAAAGGGTGCATGTCCAGTGCAAAACATAGTCAATAGTCAATGTTAACAAATACTGGGCTTCCTGAATACATCATGACGTCAAGACCAGAGTGTGTGATCGATGGAGATAAAAATCTGCTATTGTGACGCATTTCTTTTGCCCCCACAAGGTGGTTAAGGTTAGATCTGGGTAGAGTTTAAGGTTGTCATAGTTTAGATTAGTTGGGATTAGGGTTCTGCCATTAGAAATCAATGGGGAGTCCCCACAAAGATACCTAAACTGCATGTATGTGTGTGTGTGTGTGTGTGTGAGATCCAATGTCTGTCTGCATGTGTGTGTCAGACTGAGTTATGAATTATCTGGCATCTCTGTACTAGCAGAATAGATGTACAAGTTCTGTGAGGTGCGTGGCTGAAAGGAGCCAATTGTGGAAGGCATTAGGGCAGCCATCCCGCACCCAGATATGTGAGATATGCCAATGTGGGCGGGCCACACTACACAGTGACAGGGTACGACTGGGAGAGAGCCATCTCACTGCTGAATGGAAACAAAGCATCATGGGAAGGCGGTGGCCGTCACACTTAAGTGCCTCTACCGTCTCGCAATCGAGAACATTTCTCTCCTTTGCCCTGCGTCAAGCGAGGCGGCACATACGTCATTTTAGTTTGAGTTTTCGTAGTTAATGCTGGAGAGAGACATTTTGGATTATCGAGTAGCTAGGCATGTATTGTCAGAGACGGGGTTGTGTCTAAAGATTATTCAAACAGAAGTCTAGCTGCGATAATGTTTCAGTGACACAAACCATTCCAGAACCTTCCGCAGCTCAGCCACGAATCTCACCAGCAAAGCCCCACATCCAAAGACATGACCTTTGCATTCACAACCATTCCCATGGTATAATAGTCCTGTTTTAAAAGTGACATAGCATCCAAGGATGATGTAATTCTGCAACCAAGCAACAACTGCACTAGACCACTGCAACTCCGCCAAGGTTTCTCTGCACTGCATGTGACAGCGCACCGTAAGAGGGCGAGTGAGAGTGTGACAGGGCGTGCCCGGGCAGTGCTCAGGCCACGCCCCCGCCCAGGGCATCTCTCTGCCTTGGGTGTGAGGGCCATTGCACAGACCTGCAGTCCACACCCACATTACAAACTACACCCCGGGGAACACTCGCCTGCACCATTGTTCCTAATGGCAAACTCATTAGACACATAAACTGTAAAAGAAGTTTAGATTTTCCACTAAATTGAGTTTTGGCTTTAAAAGCCAGTCCCTGAAAAAAAAAATTAAAAATAAAAAATAATAATAATTTGGATTCCTACAATAATTAGCATGCAAGTAAAACCATCAAAAATATGCTGGCATGCAGTCAGTGCTTAGGTAGCTTGAAGTGCCACTTTAGATCAACAAGCAGACTGACAACAATGACCTCTAATGTCCCAAGCTTAGTGCACACCTGTGCATCGCATCTGAAGCCTGCTGGAAAAGGCAGCGCGGAATGACAGGCCCCCGCTGCGGTATGCGGACAGCAGTCAAACTGGCTTTTCTTCTCAGACTTTGAAAGTCTCTGCTCCTTTTTGTTAACAGGGCGCAGATCCTGTGACGGACTAAACGAGGACAAGGATGTGAGGGAAGCGGAGGGCGGCACATCCTGGTCCTGGACGGTGGGTGTGTCCATACAGGTCGGAAAGCATTACTAGTAAATTGTGCAAAGACTGGGGTCATGTGACCCTTTCTAGCAGGTAGGAAAAAGAAAGTCAGACGTGAGCAGATGTCATACACTGGGGTATAAAATCAGCGCCCTTCTGTGAATCCGACCCAGGGTCCTCTGTTTCTGATAGCCACAATAGCACTAACTAACTAACTAACTAACTAACTAATTCAGGGTCATCAGGTTCGGCAACTAAAAAGCGTCTTGCAGGTACTAATGGAATGCTGGAGAGCCTGTGAAAACCTTTCTGCCTGTCAGTCAAGCCTGATCATTTACACCTCGATAAATGTTTACCTATAAAAGCCCTTTTCTCTGCAATTAGGTTACAGTGATATGCAGGTATGCGGGTGTTTGATTTAGTCCATTCTGTCCATATAAATGTTACTGTGTTCTTAAAAGGCATTTTTGGGTTCTATTCCCATTGAGATCTTGAGATCTTCGACAAAAACAGCCCCCTATTCACATCATTTGCCCCCAGGCTTCTCCCCGAGGCTTTGGAGCTGTTGGCTTGAATTACCTGTTCGTCTGCACAGTTGTGTTTAAATACTTGGATGTACATGTTTCTACTGTGTGAAATAATTAAATTCAAGCACACAAATATCCAAAAGAAATTAATTATCTAAAAAAAAATGTATTAATTAAAATTAAAAATTAATTTTCTACTGAGAAATTTGACTCCAAATATAAAACTTTCTCCTGTCAAATTTGACCCATTGCTTTTAAATCAGATTTTAGCCGACCCATAGGTGTGAATGCAAATTGCTTGAAGTATTCCTTAGATTACTTTGCACACATTTAGCAGTGGATGTTTTTTGATTGACCTGGGTGGCAAAATGAGTCTCATTTCTTTTTTGTTTTGCACAAATATGAAACATTGCAGACATAGACCACAAGGATATCCACTTAGGCAGATATGCATTTCGACTGCTCCAGCCAGATAGCCTATGGCTATAACGAGATGACTTATTAAGTGACTTCAGCAGAGTTGAAATACCAGCTTTGACCAGTAGGGGCGATGTGCTAGGCTGTTACAAAACTCAGAAAATGCAAGACTTGCTGTATTGTACTTCAGGTACATATTTGTAGTCCCACCCAGTAGCACATTAGAATTGTATACAAAGATATATGAGTTTCTTTTTGCCTCTGGCAGAATACTTAACGTTTTTTAATGCTTACGCATAACAGCCTGGCAGCATTATTAATTTTAATTATTTATTTGTTGTTTTTTTCTAGGTTTGGAAAAGCACACTTCTCTTAAGCCAGGTACTGGTACCCGATTAGTAAATAGAAGCAAATGTGAATCGCGGACATAAAAACATCCTAAGTATACAAAATATTTAATGAAGATTAGAACATCTGCTCATGGACGATTTTAATGCGCAATGCAACAGGTCAGACTCCTGTACCAAACTGGTGCAAGTAGCATCCACCAACACCTGACCTGCTCCCCATAAGGTGCTGCACCAAAGATGTTTACAGAGGACTCACCTGGCAGAGACTCTCAGAGACTTTTCTGCGTTTAAAATCCCGGCGACGTGGAGCGCTCAAAACACCTCTGCTGATCCCCCTCTCCTCTCCTCTCCTCCTCTCCTCGCCTCTGTCTATCACTGTCACACTCTGCTCAACTGAAAATCCTCCCGCAGATGTCCGAAAGAGACTGAGGGTTTCGATCCGGAGGGTTTGAGGGGCGTCCCACGCTGGCCAAATTAGGCTCGAGGCAGCCCCCACCTGGGATCAGAGGCCCGACTTAAATCTCCTTCCCTCCAAGTGCCGGACTCATGTGGGTGCCGTCAGGCTGAGGAGAGTCTCCCTGAACCTGAGGTGGAAGGAGACGTTGCAGGAGCAGTTTTAAGCGTCGAGGCGCTCTCCTGCCCACATTCTTCTTCCCTCCCTTTCTCGCTGTGACTCTCCCAGCCCTCCAGTGTGAGTCAGAGCTGAAAGTGAGGTTAGGAGGGAGCCTTTGAGAAGGAGCCTTGCCCCGCTGAGGCCACTCCATGTTTCTTCTTCATTTGCTTTTTTTTTTCTGTTGATGTTTAAGTCCTGCATGCCTGCTGGGTGGAGACTTGGAACCAGAAAATGAAAAAGGAAAAGTGCTAGTGAGGGCTGATAACGTATCGCTCCCACTGAAGGGACTGTACACAAAGCCTCCCCCTTCTGACGCTCTCGGACAATGCCAGCCCTGTGGAATGTTGGCGGAGTGACGTGCCGGTCGGAAAGGCCGCTTGGACCAAAACCTTCACAGGGAACCAGAAGAGGTGATGAAATAGTCTGGGATTTCTCTGATAGTACATGCCTTTTTCATCCTGGCCGGGATGACAGCTTGTAGGTTTCACAGAAAACTATGCGCCTACATTATTGCACAAGCAGGTCAAATTGCTTTCCATAAAACATATGGGCAGATTTCTCCATCCGAGACCAATTGAGTGTTACATGAAGGTAGTGGCATCCAGGGCCATAGCTAGGATTTTTTAAATACAGAGGTCAGAAGCATTATCCCTTCCTTGGTGTCTCCAGTGATGGATCATAGTTATTGGAGTTGCAGAAAAAATGCTGAGGACTTGACCTCTGTGTCCTCAGTGGTAGGTTTGGGCATGGTGACATCCCATCCTGGGTGTTCCTGTGCCTTGTGCCTTATATTGGATGGGATAAGCTCCATGCCCAACCCCCCAACCCTGTGACTGAATAAGCAGATAGATAGTTGTACAGATGGATGGATGTCCTTGACCAGCTTGGGTGCCAGTGCCTGGTTACGGCAACAGTAGCCTGAAGGCTGGAGTCCAATCAGATACTGTTGTACTTTTGCATTAAGTCCCTAGTCCCGAAGTTTACTCTTACTGTGAGAGTACATTTGCCCAGGGTACTCACATTGCTGCGAGTTGCTGTTGTTTCAGACACTAATGGTGTCAGGATGGACCACCAAAAAAAGAGGGCCAGCAATGCCCCATTCCCAAAGAGAAGGTATCTATAATGGTCTCAGGTTTTCTTCTCATAAAACATGAATCTGCATATCTAGGGTCCAGTGGGAAGCGGAAGGAGTCAGTATAAGTGAAGGAGTCTGTCGTCCGGGGTTACCACGGTACATCAGCTTGGAGTATGACATCATCGTCACATCTGGGCGGGAGGGTACCAGTCATATGGGCAGAGTGGGCTCCGCGTGCTGTCAACAGGGAGAACAACGGGTGCTTTTTCCCATCCATAGACGAGCAGAATCAGTGCCGACTGGCGGGTGGTGCCGTGGCCGGCGGGTCTCAGGCATCCTCCGGACCTCCCTCTGCAGGCCGGTTTGTTTGACAAAAATCAGCCAGTAGTTTCATGACAGTGTTTCCTTTTAAGAAAGCATGTTTTTTTAAGCAAGAGGCAGATTTGGGGAAAGAATATAGCGTCTCATGTTTCAGATACTCCCTCCTCAAATATTTACCGTGGGGGTGCTACTCGGAAGTGATAAGGGCATTTGGTGCCGCAGTGTTCTTTATGTTAACATAATTATTAAGAGGATAATGAACATGCTGATACGGGCAGTTGAAGACAGTACAGTAACAAAACAGCTATAATAACAGTGCAAATAATGTATCATATGGACACCGAGCACATACCCTCTGACCAATCAGTGTCAGCCTTCAGTTCATGTTAATACCGTAACCGACCAATCAGAGGCCACTTACTATGCCTCTACTTACTTACTTACTTACTATGCCTAACGATGACAAACATCCGGTACCAATGGCACAGTAGGTTAGCCACCTACAGCCCCCCCCCC
>JAODKK010000025.1:14264504-14275457 GCA_026774405.1 Petrocephalus microphthalmus
GTGTGTGTGTGAGTGAGTGTGTGTGAGTGTGTGTGTCTGTGTGAGTGTGTGAGTGAGTGTGTGTGTGAGTGAGTGTGTGTGAGTGTGTGTGTCTGTGTGAGTGTGTGAGTGAGTGTGTGTGTGAGTGAGTGTGTGTGAGTGTGTGTGTCTGTGTGAGTGTGTGAGTGAGTGTGTGTGTGAGTGAGTGTGAGTGAGTGTGAGTGAGTGTGAGTGAGTGAGGATTCACTCTGCAAAGCACCGAGCCAGACATTCCCCAAAAAGAACAGGGAAGCCCCCTGAGTGCGGGGGCAGCGTGTTACCCGGAGGCGGGACCCCGGCTGTACGGACAGCTGCCGCGCCACTGCTGCTGGAGCCTTTTAATTATAAATATCTAACTTTTAAACTATAACCAAACTCTTCTGACCAAAGCTGCCTGGTTTATGATAAAGACGCCGCTTCGGTTTAAGGCGGCGCGGTGCCGCCCCGGCAGGTCGGACCACTCCGGCGGTTCCGAGCGCGGTGCCGCAGGGAGGAGCCGGCGCGGAGAGGCCGGCGGCGGGCGTGTGCCGGGCTCCGAGCCGCCGGGCGGCGGCGGCGGGACAGCCCGCGGTCCCCCTCCCGAGCGGACCGAGCCCCGTGTTTATCCGGCCGCCCCGGGGCTGTCTGTCAGTCACACGCCGCCAGCTGCGCTCCCTCCCCGGGCCCGACACGCACTTGTCGTGAGGTGACTTTTTACTCGCGATCCCGAGCCCGATTTCCCCACGAACCGGCCGCGACGGAGCGACCGATCGCCCGGAAAACGAGGAATAAAACCCCCGCAGAACGCAAAGGTCTCAAAAGCGACAATAACAAGCGGAGCTTCTCCCCCCGGCGGAAAGCGGAACCCGCAAGACCCCGAGTCACGGGAAGGAGCGGCGATCCGGAGCCGCTTCCCCGGCCAGCGAACGACGCGTCCGGCCGCGGTGTGTCACTTATATATCGTTTTGAAAGCGGGGGAATCCGCGACGACACCGGACACAGCGCCGTTAAAAACGCCCACAAACCCCCGCAAACTGCACGGTACCTCGACGGCGACAGGACGTCAACTTCCGTCCCGCTCGGGTCGGCGTCCAGGCGGCACATACTGGCTGGAGCTCCCCCTCTTCTTCTCATCGATGCCTTTCGGGGAAAAACTCTTTACCCCATAGCTTTATTCCATGTGTCATATAATAACGAAACATTACAAAATTATTCCGAAACAATAAGAAAAAATCCGACAGCGCGATATCCTACATGGTCCCGTTTCGCGTAAAAGCCACGGGAAGTTACTTTTAAACGTCAGATCGGTGCGATACGCGGGAGCCCGGAGTTCGCGTTACACATCCTCGGCTCATTTACAGCGACTCCGACGGCGACACTGCAGAATCCGGGCAAAGACGCCCGGCTGATTGACGACCGTCAGATGGGAGACCTGCGATTGGACGACCGAGCTGCACGTCACGCCTGGTAACCGGCTTTCATTGGTGCTCGCTTTTTATCCCCTTTCCGTCTCTATTTTCCCCATTGGTCTCGATGGCCCAGTACAAAACGTGACCATTTAAACTGCGGTCGGACTTCTGTGATTGGCTGAGAGATGGGTCAACATCGTCTGCTATTTACTGTATGTGTACGTTCGTGTGTACTTCGGAAACAATGTCCAAAACGCCACTCACGCCGCGGCCGAGAGTTCTGTTTAGTTCTACCGGAACCGAATAACTTTCGATTCACCGACAATGCATTCAGATTTTTGTTTAAAGTTTGCAGATACGCATTCACAAACAAGAACGCTGCCGTTGCTATGGAGACGGACTGGCGTCCATGCGTAATTGCTGACCGTACTGCGCATGTCTGATTGCCTAATCGCGCCCCGCTCGAAACACGCATGCGCGAACTCGGGCACGTAGATCCAAAAACCACAGTCGTGTTCCCTTGTACTCTGTTGCAGCCAACAAGGGAGGTTTTTTTCCTCATTTAGTGTCTCTTGGCTATTAGTTTGCTACGACCAGCACGTCCAATGTACGACTTCAAAACCTTAAATCCAGTTATACAACTACGCACAAGAATCTTCTCTTCACTTCTAGCTATAGAATCGTTCCGATAGATATTAATCTTGGTCCAAAGAGTCGTGCAATTGTATGAATTACGTATTACACTTACCTTAAGCATACATGTTCCCAAATCTGGCGTCTTCATTAACTGTCAAGCTGCACACAGGGCGCCTGCTTTAGCAGTGAAATTATCAGTAAGTCAAAATGTCAGCGCTGCCATTTAATTTATGCACGTCTAAGTGGCAATAATATAACTATATTCATTGTCTAACCCGGCAAACAGTGTCTGAAGTGCGTGCATAACCGCCAAGTGCCCGACGCACTTTTTTGGCTAAACTTGCAGAGGAAAAAAAAAACTACATAATGAAAACCGCTAACGTAACTTCGACGGAATGGAAGAATGCACCTCACAAAAGCAGGTATTGGAAATTTTGTACCTTTTATTAAAAATATTTACAAAAATGCTACAATGTATTTATATAAAATGCATATAATCTACCCTAGTCCAGGTAATAAATGTCAAAATAGATTTAAATTCTGGATTCATTTGCAGCGTAACTATACTGCTTTGACATCAATTCGAAAGGAGAATACGGTGGTAACTTTCATAATACTGTCTAATTTTACACAATACTTTTGCCTGAGTAATGTTAGCCGTGAAGAGGAATAAACCGTAACAATATTTTCCTAGACCACTTTAAAAAATAAGAAATACCACTTTTTAAATTGGTAATTTTGAAATGGAAAAAAACGTTAAATTGAATATACAAATAAATTAAAAATAGCCTTCTTTTAGATTTATATAAATGAATACTGCTCGATATTTTGTTACGCTAACTGCATAGCAAATGGGAAAACCTGTCCTCCCCTGGGGACTCAAGGAATGGTAGGTATTTGTCTGTAGTAAAAGGAGAAAGAAAAACAAACCAATAGCAGGTATCAGAAAAGCCAATTCCACCTGGACTTATACTGAACTCACATCCCCCAAGACATGCTTGTATTCAATAAATAAAATAAAATAAATTAAAAAGGTAATAACTTAACTGGGTTGGACCCATAATTCTTCATTTGTAACAATACAAATATAAGAAACTATGGCTTCTAATAGTATAAACAAGCAGGAGCCTGTCAGACTGATACGAGTGTGTGATTTCTGTCAAAGCGCACAGACACTGACGTGCCCATTACTTTCCATTCTGAAAATTTGCAGTAAATTTCACCTCCTCTATCAGCACCACCATGATCAAACCACAGGAAGACATTGAGTTCATCTGCCCACGCTATAGAATACTTAATTTACTTGAAATATCTCTCTGGTCAAAATTTAAAATAATAATTAAAAAGTACTGTTATATTTCCCAAGCTGTATGTTCTGTAAAAATATATATATATATTTATATACATATGTATATATTTGAACATTTTCTTCCTTTTTTTAGGAAAATATGTGTTGCTTTAGAAGTTCTGTTATAACTTGTTCTGTTCACAATTTATGTAGTGTAATGACATCATTTAAAAATTAAAATGTCAAAATAAATTAAACAAAACAAAGCACACATATAAAAGGAAACATACAGAAAGTATGCAAATCAAATTACAATGGTCAGCATGTTAAATCTCACTCCGAGCAACAACCACACCTTGTCGAAAGTGTCTGATTTAACACCTTCCATATAAGCAGGCGTGAGCACACACGCATATGCTCACATTCACTCTCTCACTCTCTCACACACAAACACACACATACAAAATCAGGGATCTGGGGTTCAGTCCTTGTAAGTGAACTTATGAGCACTTATGAGCCCACAATGATCTCCATGATGTGGTCCAGCTCGTTGAGATCAGGCCGACAGCTGGAGTTAGAGCTGATGGAGGTGGACCCATGAGACAAGCTCTCCAGAAGGTCATAGGGACCCATCTTGGGTGCGCTTTGCATGCCTGTTAGCATGGTGTCCAAGTCGTAGTATGAAGCGTCAACGTCTGAGAATAGCTCCTCCAGCGCAGGGTCTGGGATGGACACAGGATTCTTGATCTCAAATGTACCAAAGACCTGCTCGGTGGTCTTGGAGTCTTCTCCCAAATGCCCGACATCATCTCCTCCCAATCCCGTCTCGCCATCACCCTTTTCTTCATCCTCGTCTTCCTCGTCATGATCCGTAGCATCCTTCAGGTCATCTCCGTCCCAGCAGGGCCCTGTGGCCAGGCTGCCCGGCATGTAGGTGCAGGCAGCATCATCCTCCCCCACCACCTCCTCCGAGTGGCAGCCCTCGTAGCCGATGACAGAGAAGCCTTTGGGCTCGTCGTCTTGGCTCCGTGTGGGCGGCCGGCACAAGACCTCCGTGGCCTCCAGGCGGTCAGAAGGGGCCTGGCCTGAGTGGAAGGCCTCGGCCATCGCCTGCCAAGTCCCGTCCTGCGTCATCTCCTCCTGAATCTGACGCACGGTGTTAGCGATGAGTACCGAGCGGCACAAGTTGGGCTCCACCAGCATGTGGCACAACTGCAGCTTGATAAGAGACATGTCCAACAGCGACTGCCTCTGCAGGGTGTAGGAGGACGCCGCCCTGGCGCCTGCCCCCTGCCCGCCGGCAGCCTCATCCGCCACGTCGCAAAACTTGCGCTTTGTGCCTTTGGGAAACATGCCTGCACTGCGAGGGGAAGCGGAAAGGACACATCAGGGCATGTGCGCATCCATCATTAAATCATTCGACATTTATACTTCAAAACAAACAGTACACAACTATCACTACCTATATTCACTTCCCATTTACCTATGTAACAAAAATATGCACTTTACTGCAAAATATGGACTAATTATGTAACAGGATTTATTTTTCAAAAGAGCTACGGGGAAGAAAAAAAAAAAAACTAAACACTACATGCCTATGTTTGAATACAAAATTACAAAAAAAGTACTGGAAGTAGAAAATAAAACACATATTTACTGTCTCAAAGTAGCAGTGCTATACCTTTCCTGTTGAGAAGCACAGGCAATAACATAGGCGTTCCCTCCTGAGCGCAGCGCTTCAGTGCATTTGTACTAGCGACAACCCGCTTTTGTGTTCTGCCCATTTTAGGCCAGTCAGGAGTAAGGTTCCTGGTGGGCGGAACAAGCAAAGCTCTAAAGAGCCCCCCGGTCTGCTGGAAAGTACAGCATGTTACTAGCCACAACGTGTCTGTTAAGGCTTTTTCACACACTTTTATCACTCTTCTTACCCCCCCCAAACCACCCTCCCCCCAAACCTGGGTTAAAGTTCGTTACACTCATGCACGACTGTCAAGTGACAATTAATACTGGAGAGCTAAAGACCAACAGCGGTCACAGGCGAGAAGGACCCAAGTTAGAAAAACAAACAGGTCTTGTGACTCTACCGAATAAACTGACATTTGTTTTCTGAAGATTACTTTAAACGGTTCATTTAGTATGAGGTCTCATGAACTACAAAATACCCAAAATATACTGAAAGCATGCAATTTTGGGCTTAAATATTTCATCTTTTAGTAAAATAAAACCAGCTTGCAAGACAAATTAGAAACAAATTTTCCAAAACCCTAGCTTATTAAGCCATACCACATTTTTTATGATTTGATGTCTAATTGTAGATTATAATGGTGTATTATAAGTTATAAAAATAAACAAAATCAGCCAGAAAGAGCATGTTTGACCTTGATGATGAGTCCAAGGTGCACAAAATCACAAACATCTAATAAACATCTAATGGATTTTCATGATTGAGTTGATCGGCCCCATCTTTAATCCCAAATGTACAAACTAACAGTGCTCGTTAAGTTAGATACAAGCATTTAAAAAACCCATGCTTCACTAACATTCATTCAAATCAAAATGGTAAACACACTGCAGCGACACTGAATAGTACTGTACATACATCTAGTATTGAACCGAGTGTTGGCCACTTGCCTCCGGTCATGGGACCAGCCAACCAGGGCTGCTGGAGCCTAAAAGTAGCAAACATGCAGCGGGGCAGAGAGAACACATGACAATAACCAGTACGTCAACGCACATTACAACCAACTGGTACTTTGTGCCTGTGGAAATGACGCACAACACGACCAGCGGGAACTCGGCGCCTGCGGAAATGACATTGGGGTGTCTAAGGAGGGGGGCGGGGCGGGGCAGCGGGCGGCATCTGGAGGCACGACTACTCGGCAATCACTGGATGAATCGCCGAGGAACTACAACGATCTCAGATTGAAGGGCAGCTGAGCACCTAAAAACAGACCAAGTCGGATGCAAGTGAGCAGGTCATTTCACAGACATCAGAGTCTTTCAAAAGACTTATGCGTGGCAGTGTTCTGCAAAACCAATCAAACTTTAGTTGCAGGCAGAAACAAGTGAATAAGACGACGGAACCTAATTTTAAGGGCTTGGATTTGTCAAATCTTTCTTTAAAAAGGCATATAGCTTTGACATAGGCTGAAGCTGCAGCTAATAGGCAAAGTATTGTGGAGGTAACACAGCAGGTCACAATGAATGCAGGGGGTTTTCCTACCTGAGCCCAACATCTCAGTCGCAACAGAGCACAACATAAGCTGGAATACTAAATCTGCAGGGTGGGTGTGGTTAGGCCTAGAGCCTACAGTCAGTGTAAACATGTCCTACATTAGGGGGGTCTGTAAAGGTGTGTTCTGCAAGGAATTGACTGCAGGAATTTGCAAAAAAAAAAAAAAAAAGGAATTTCTGGGTTCCTTACTGAAATCAAAAGCACATTAGTTACAAGCAGCCAGAGAATGGGGGAAAAAAATCAGCTACTCTTTCCAAGACAACCCTGCACCAATACAGAAAAGACACAAGATCTGTCCCTTTGCCAAACCTCTGCAACAGAAAAGGCAGTGAAATGAATTGATCTAAAATATGTAAGCAGTTTTCTTATGAAATGATGTGCAGATCAATGCACTACAGACACAGAGACTGACTGGCTGGTCAGGAGGGGTATTAAATCCTATTGATCAGTACTGCAGGGATAAAATGGCAGAAGAAATAAAACATTTTGCCTTTTATGTATTGCATTTAGAAAGAAACCTGTCAAAATCATGTATTTAGAAAACAGAAAAATTATGTTAAAAACAAAATATTTCCACAAACATTCACCAGGTAAAGTGGTATTTTGCTCTTCCTTGCAAAAGAAATGAGGCTAAAACTACAAACTGCTCATTCTATGTTACGTAACTTCTGAAAACAAGAAGAAATAGGAATATTACTATTTATTTTAAAACACAAGGGAAATTTTTGCTCTCATCGAAGTATAGCCGGCCTCCAAAGTGGGGTATGTCGACAGCAAACCTAGAAAGGGACCGTTCTCGTGACAAAATTCATAACTCAAAAACGTAAGAATAAAGTAGGTCATACAGGTTACAACCTGGCAGCAAAATGGATTAAAATACAGCATTCATTTCGAATACAGGCATCTAATACAAAGTTACAGTACTTCAGGAACTAGTGTACCATATTTACAGAATGACTAATTTAACTTCACACAGATTTCCATTGAAATTCCTGGATGAATATTGGGCAAGCGCATAGCCGCGCCGTATATTTTGCATTGTCATTGCAGTTTTAATTACAAAGGAATCCGGCCAGATTTGTGCTCATTTTGAGGGACGCCTACGTCCCTCTCAAAAGCCGTAACAACGTATGTAGGGTTTTCTTTTCCCCCCCAGTAGCCCCGAAAAAACCTTCCGACGGCCATCAGATCTGCCGCAGCTACGAGTCTGCAGGGGAATATGACGGCGTCGCGTGCCGCGGGAGGCTGGCGAGCTGCGGCCGCCGCCGCGCGCGCCCTCTAACGGCCGCCCGCGCGCGCTGCACCCGCGCGGCGAGCCCGCGTCACTCGGCCGCAGGTGAGCACGGCGCGCGGCCCGTCGCCGCTCCAGCTGGCATTTTTGAATTTCCCACCTCGCGCCGTGCCAGCCCCCCTACCCCTCCCAGCCGCGAGCGCATTAGCGCGAGGCGCCTTTTAAAGCGCGTGCCACGCGCCTCGCCCGAACCGCGCCGATTCGGTGCCGCCGCGTCCCTCCCCAGCGCCGCGGCGAGCTCCACCCCGGCTTCGGCTCCCCCTCCCCCTTCGCGCTGACGCCGCTGGCGATCCCCGGCCGCCCCGGAGCCTTCCAGCGGAGAAACGCGCAAACCGCAGGCAAACGACGGCGTTCGACGGCGCGCTCGCCGAAAGCGGCGGCTCTCGGTGCCTCTCCGACGGCCGGGCTGACGGCGGCTCCCTCGGCCGGAGCGGGCGCCCCGCGCTTTGTCTCCTCCGCTGACGCGAGGGGGGGAGAGGGAAAAAAAAAAAAAAGCCCGAGCGGAATCGACAACAAGGAGAGGGGAGCCATTTTGAGTTTGCTAACTCCTTCTCGTCCAGTTACTTTTAAACGTCACACGCCACCGAAAGATGGCTGAAGGAATCAGCGCCCCGCAGTCGGCCGATAAATACGCGCGGCCCTTTATTTTCCGCCGCTAGCGGCGGCTCCCGCTGACTCGCTTTTAATCGCCGTCTTGCGATCCGCTCGGCTACTTCCGCATGAAGCCCCGCAGCTAGCCTAGCCTAGCGCCCACTGACTCATCCGCACCCGGGAGTTCATTAATGCGCTTCGCCTACAAAAAAAACCCCATTTCGCTGCTCCGCGGAAGCCCAGATAAAGGCGTCTGTGTTTCCTTACCTACCTTTCAGTACCTTACTCTTTAACGGTGGTGCTCATACGCTCTTGGTTAGTAACCGAATAGCTGGCTGAGTAGCGGCAATTAAAGGCACAGTGCTCCCTCACTCTCAGCTCCTCCGACACTGATTCGGGGCGAGCGCGGCTGCCTAGCGCCCAGCTGCGGCAGAGGGAAGGGTGAAGTGGGCGGACACGAAGCGCTTTGATCGACAGACGGCCGCCCGAACTGGGAGCCCACGAACAAAAGGCGCACACACAAGGAGCGAGAGATTCCGGCGAGGGTCTCAGACGCCGGCGCACAATGAGCTCTGTGTGCGCTGCATTTTTTGACTAATGCGTCCTACTTTAAGCCAAATATTAAACACACTAGTTACCTGTTCTCACTATCGCCCATAAAAGACAAAAAAAAACGAAGAGGGCTTCGTGACGAGTCACAGTAATCTAGTTTGTAGCTGAATAGTGTAACTTTTGTACTAAGAATTGGTACTAAAATGATTTCAAATAATCGTATTTATATTCAGATTTAATATGCATGGCATTTTAGAGATGCAAATAATTATTTTCCCTCATTCTTAAAAATGCTAATGTAACTGAAGGCTTCATAGCAGGAAACAGACTGAAGTTCACTGGGTATAAGATATACTGAAGTTACCCAGAACAAAGGCATATACCTCAGTTGAGGGACATGCACAGAGCAGTTGTTCCTGAGCTGGGACCCTATGCACCAGAAAGATGTTATGTGGCTTGCTTATTGTGTGGACCTTCTCCCTCCCCCAAACATATGTCCAGTTCTCTTGTGTCACCCCAAACAAAGCACAGCCACATCTCTGAGACAGGAGTCATGCTACACGTAGTTTTGCCATAGGTTGTGGATCGCCATTGGTGTCTGTGGTGTGTGCAGACAATGGTGCATTTCCAATGCAGAGATATTTCTGTAGAGGTACACCTCAGCAGTGAGCTAAGGGTTGTAGCCCTGAATTACGTCCAGTAGGTGCATTTGGTATTGGATTAGTGAAGGAATCGGTGCGAGGCTGCTGAAGAATTTGACATAAATGTAAATATCCACATGTAAAGTACTAGCTAACTTCCCACCCAGTTTCCTTGGAGTACGCCAGGGTGAAGAATAGTTTGCAATTCAGCTGCATTATTAATGTGTCTTTGAAGCGGGATGAGAAAAGCACCACTACCCCCATCACTGTGTTGTTTTGGTATGTAGGGGAAGCCATCAGACGTCATGTGAAATTACTCTCTCTTTTCCTGTTCCCCAGCATATGTCATTACTATGCTCAGGCTTTGAGTAAGACCATGAATTATGCAGTCCTAGTATTCGCACTTGAGTTAAGCAGCCCTGTAAACTGCAGACACCTCACATGAAGGCACCCTTGGCTGTGGCATCTTCTTTGCTCAAGGCGGACTTCCTCTGTTCTGTCACCGTGCTTCATTTCCTTAAAACGCTCTGGCGTTTCCATGTCACATGGCCTCCTGGGAAAGACTCCCGCTGGGCACGTTTGTTAGCGGCCTCAAACCACCAAGAAATGGCATCAAGAGCAGTGCAGAAAACATATGATTAAAATCCTGCACAGGAGGCATTGTCAGTATAGCTATGAATAACGAAAAAAATTGCCAGCTTCTGAGAATTTCAAGATATTGTTTTAGGCCTGGGGAGCTGGCAAGGTAAACATTATATAACTAGTGAACAGTAAACAACTTGTTACTGCTGTGATGGACAGGGTTACTTCTTCAAAAGCAAGAGACCATCTTTTTGACCTAAACATGCCCAAATGGCTAGGTAACATGGTTTTGTTTGTTTTTCAACACTGATCAACGGGTAAAGAAACATTCTGATGCATAATTCCAATTTACAGAGGAATCTTTAAGGCCACATTTTCTTGTTTGCAGTATCTGTACTGCCTTTGCATGTTTTGCACTAAATATACAGTGCCTTGCAAAAGTATTCACCCCCCTTGGTATTCTCTCTATCTTGTTCCCTTACAACCTGGAATTTAAAAGGAAATTTGGGGGGGTTGTATCTTTTAATTCATACAACACAATTACCACTTTGCAGATGCAAATTATTTTTTTATTGTAAAACAAGAAATAAGAAAACATGAGTGTACATAACTATTCACCCCCTCCCAGAGTCAATACTTTGTACAGCCACCTTCTGCAGCAATTACAGCGACAAGTCTCTTCAGGTACATCTCCACAAGCTTGGCACATCTAGACACTGGTATTTTTGCCC